>PVJX010000884.1:0-198340 GCA_004027295.1 Dolichotis patagonum
ATCTGTTTCTTTTCTCTGATGGCTTTTAATATTCTGTTCTTATATTGAATTTCTGGGATCTTGATTATTATGTGTCTGGGTGTAGCTCTGTTTGGGTTGTAGGTGGCTGGAGTTCTGTATGCTTCATACCTCTGCATATCATTTCTTTTTTCTATGCTTGGGAAATTTTCCTTAATAATTTCTGTGAATAGCCTTTGCAGTTCCTCTGTTTTGATTCCTGCTTCTTCATTCACATGCTTTATTCTTAAGTTATAGATCGTCTTGTCATCTTCCAGTCTTTGTATCTTTACTGCCTGCTCCCTTGTTATTTTTAAGAGATCTTCCCTTTCATGATCACACATTGCAAGCCTGTGTTCAATTTTTGATAGTCTCTCTTTGGTTTCTTTCAAGCAGTTTTGCCAGCTTTCTATGGAGTCTTTAGTTTCCTGATAATCTCTTTGAATCTGCTTCATGAATTATAGGCTTTTTTGGTATTCTTCATTAAATTTTTCTCTCCTTTTGTGTTCCTCCATTCTTCTGTCTGTGTCTTCTTGAGAGGTGCCCAGCCTTTTTTTTATTAATCTATTTATCTCTTGTTTAATTTGAATTAATATTTCAGTTTTGGTCCTGCTTACGAGGTCCTGAAGATATCTCTTTATGTCCGTTAACACTGTGTTTGATGTTGCATGTCTGCTGCCCTCAATCTCTTTTGTATTTACCTCTCCTGGATCAATGTTTCCAGGGTTGGGGGCTGGGAGTTTTTTCTTATTTCTCCCTTTCATCATGTTTTTGGTTCCTCCCATACAAGTGTACAGTATAATTCCCAGCCCCTTTTCTTGTTGGTTAAGGCTCCTCTAGAGGGCACAGGCTAGGAGCTTTAGCCCTCTTCAATAGGTTATCAGAGATTATAGTTCACCCACGGGCAGTATGCGCTGGCTCCTCCCCTCCGGGCCAGTCAACCTTTGCAGGCCTTCACTGCATCAGTGTGTGCCGATCTCAGGGAATTAATTTGTAGCGACTCACTGGGTCCCGGCCAGGGGCGCGGCCTAGTCCAAGCAGATTCCACCAATCCGCTCGGCGAGGGGAGCAACCAACTGAAGCCACTTCCTTATGGAGTTAGGGCTATCCTGCCCAAATCCAACATGTCGTCCAATCGGTTTCCCCTTTCCCATGGGAGGGTCTTATTCCCATTACTCACCACGTGTTGATGCTGGTCCCCGAAAACTGCTGGGCTCCCCGACCTCCGACTTCAGCGCAGCTGCAGTGTGAATTCACGGTGCCTGTGCGTGGGTTGTGTGCAGGACCAGTTCGGGCGAGCCGCATTCAGGGCTGTTTAGTTCTGCACTCCAGCGGCTCAAGCCAGTCGATTCTGTGCGGATCGCTTTGTCAGGTCTCCGGCAGGGATTCAGGTGGTTCGAGGAGGGCACCGTGCTCGCTGATCTTAGCTTCACTGATGTTAGCCCCAGGACCTTATATTCCAGTGGGGTTTTTTTGCACTTTAGTTTCTTCCTGGGTTGGGAGAGTCCATCTCTCTCTGTTTGGGTGTCTCTAGGGTGTTTTATTCTGGCATTTGAGCTGTCTCTCTCAGAGAGGGTCCCTCTCCTGCTACCTACAGATCCGCCATCTTTTCTGTCTCTGAAAACATGTAAATTAAGAACCATAAATTTAGTACTATTTCCACTTATCTAAATTACTGAAGGTAAAATGAAATGGTAAATTTTAAAACATAAAAATGGCTGAGAATACAAGCACTACTAAGAGAATATTATACTGGAACTTCATTAAAATACCAGATTGATTATGGTTTGTTCTTCCAAACAAAGTCATAGTCCAGAAAAAGTTGCTCATTTATATATTGGCAGGATGAATTCATTAGCAATTCAGTTCATTTCTTTTTCCTGAAAAGTGTCTGAAGCCAGCCAGCCAACCAAGATTTTGAACATACAATTTAAATCTTAGTGTATCTACAAACTCTACCAAATCTTTGGAAAAGCATGATTGTTATGATCTGAATGTTTGTGGTCTTCCCCTGAAATTTGTGTTAATAAACTAAATACCAAAGTATGGTATTAGGAGGCAGGCCCTTTGGGTAATAGATGATGAAACAAAACCCTCATGAACATGATTAGTGCCAGAGAGACCCTCCTCATTTCTATCTTGTGAAGAGAGGGCAGTCTGTGAGCCAAGAGAGGGCCTTTGCCAAATCTGCTGGCTCCCTGATCTCAAACTTGTAGGTTCCTCAACTGAGAAATAAATATATATTGTTTATAAGCCACCAAGTCTGATAGTTGTTAGAGCAGCACAAATGAACTAAGGTACCCACAAGATGGCTTATCCTGTGTTTCACCCGAGATTGATCCTACCATGGATCCAGTCAGAGAAGAGAAAATTGTCCTAAAACAAAGGTAAAGAAAATGTAATCCAGTCCTCTCCTAATGTAGGGCTCAGGTTGGACTTTTAATCAGTAGGTTGGACAGTGATGTAATTTTCAGGACTCTAAATTAAATTGTTTTGGTGTCTTAATCTGCTGAGCCGTCTCCTCTCTTGGTCTTGCCTGAGGTGTGAGCAGCACCACTGGAAAGTCCCTGCCATCAGTGGCCCCCAGGGTATCACTGTGAGTTCTTCACTTTTCCCCCTACCCCCGGTTTATGCAGAAGACATTTATATAACTACTGTGCAGGATTACATCCTTCCAGGTTTAATCAGGATATGAGAAATTCTGATTGTGAAATTCCATTTCCCTAACTCATTTTATGTCACCCATACACTAATTTTCAAAACCACAAAAAATACGTAAGAAATATAATACACATATTATGTTTTAAAGTATAAAAATTTATAGTTTCACATTTGTTTTTAGAACTTCAAAATGTGGAGATGTGATAGAGAGACCCTATTATAGGGGCCTGTTCTTTTTCATTCTATATTTTATTTTGATATTTGACTTCATAATTTGTTTGTATGTTTTATTCCAATTAAAATTAAAGAAAAAGTCAAAAGTTGGGTTTTGTTTCAATAGTTTTTATGAAAAAGTTTTAAACATAAAGTTCAAAGATCTTTAAATACCTCTTTACCCACAACCCACATTTTACCCTAAGCATTTTACTTTACTCTGCTTTGCTTTGTGACATACCTGTTCCTTTTAGATAACTGACTAATTGAGTATGAGTTGAATGTAGCCCTTAACTACAGCTCTTCGGGGAATTTCTTTTTTTTTTTTTTTAATTTGCATCTGGTAATATTGGTGTTTCCCTTAGCTGTGTTTAACTAAGATTCTGTTAACCATGTGCATGTGTGTGTGTTGATAACATCCATTTTTAGGAACCAGAGTTCTCAAGCATTTATACTAGAGTGGGTAGTTACCACTGTTGGGTAATCATCACATGGGGAGGTCTCTTAGCAGCACAGTGTACAAAATTGTGGTTTTCCATGGCTCTGAAGCAAGGCCAGCAGATTGCTGTAGCTGCTGGTTTCAAACAGGAGCCTAAGGAGAATTCTTTCTGTGGTCTGTTGGCCATTTCAGAACTTTGGAAATGGAATGGTCAATACATCAGAAAGAAATAGCAGGTGAGTATGGCGGACTTTAGGGGGCCTGCAGGGGAGAGACCCTGGCACCTCAGGACCTGCACCATGCGGTTGACTCGGGGTGCCAGGAGAACAGTGAACTACCCCACTCTCTGGGGGCAGCTGAGAGTGTGGCAGACTTTCGGCAGCCTGAAGGAGAGAGACCCTGGTGCCTCGGGACCTGCACCATGTGGTTGACTTGGGGTGCCGGGAGAACAAGGAACTCTACCCCTCTCTGGGGGGCAACTGATCCTGCCTGCGTGTGGGCTGAGAATCAGACATCTCACGTCATCCTGTCCCCCATCCCATGTTCCCCCCTCCCACTCCCCTCTGCCTAGCAAGTGGGAGCCAGTGAACTACACATCTTGTGAAAAGATTGACTGTGTTATTTAGTATGAGCTCTCCATATGCAAAGATAAGGACAACCATTAGGAAGAAAACAAAGAGACAATATGACAGATAGTGAAGATCTCTGGTTGTCTTGCTTTGAAATTTATGCTTTCTTATGTCCCATTCTGTTCTGTTTTGTTTTTAATTTTACTCCCTTTTAAAATAAAATTTAAAAAAATTAAAAAAAATAAAATTGTGGTTTTCCTTTTTTTTCTCGGCTGTGCTTTGAGGAATACTGTTGGTAGAAATAGTGTGTAACAACTACTTCAGAAGAAAGCAATAGAGCAGATTTTATTGGAGGTCTTTAAAGGTATCTACTAAGTGTATGCCATACTGATGGTGTAATCCACCAGTAGATATTCTAATCAAGCATAATGCAAGCATTGTAAAATATTTATGTTCCCCCTGTAAATTATGAATCATCAGGCTGCCCCCTCCTCTTAGGCTAGTCTTCAGATGTGATTAACTTTATTGGTTTTATCTTTGTCTTACTTGCTCTTTTGTGTTCTTTTAAGATTAATTTTAATCATCGCCTTTTAAGTATTCTTTGTTCCCTGAAACTTAAACCGAGTCTATTCCCATGATGTTGGGTAGTGTACATCCATTTATCTCGGAAACTGTATGTGCTCTTTTTATCTGTTTCCTTCTAAAGACTGCTTTGCAGTGGTACAGTGTGTAATAGCCCTCCTGACCACTATGCTTTTATGGTTTTCCATTTCTTATTTCTTATCTATCCTCTTGTTGGTTTTTACAGTAGACACAGAAGTTTTAAGTGTTAGCCATCCGTTCAGATCATTCCTTTGAATTATGTGTGAAGCACTAAACCTGAGCTATAGAGATGCCTTCTGCACTGCATCTCTGTTGTGTTCAGCTTGGATTCTGCCTCCTGAGTGGATTCTCACTGCCTCCTGAGCATTTGCAGCTGGAACATTTGCCTTGGTTTGCAAGGCCATTCTTCCTCATTCCTCCATACTTTTAACCAGCATCCTTCATTACTCAGCTACTTTGAGCTTTCGATGAACTTAATATGTACATTTAAAAATAATATGTTAGAGTTTATTTATATCAAGGTGATATTTATACCAAGGGTTTCAAATAATAGGTCTGAATAGTTTTCCAAAAGAGAGCCTACACTTTGGGATACTAAATTGGAATATGATATGCTATCACTTTTCAACTATTTTTGCTACATGTCCAAAGCTGTTGTAATATTTTGGGGCAATTTTTGAACACTAAGTTGCTCTGAGAGTGAACATAATTATCGAAGTAGTAAAAAAACCAAAGCAGAGTGCTAGCTTCAGTGTATTACTTCTTTTGGTTAAGGACCAATAAACCCAAGATTGTAGGTTTAAGCCTATGTGGGCCAGTTAACTTTCCACCAACAAATACTGTCACTATTTGTTCAGGGCAGACTCATTTATCATAGTCAGCAGTAAAAGCTTCAAATGCCAAGGTTACCAGACATAGGAAATAATACATATTAATGAAAACATTTAAGTTATTTGGCAAGGTTTTTTTTTAATACAATGCCAGAGACATACCAATCAAATGATACAAATGTTGCATATAAGTTCTTTGTAATTAATGTACTCTGATATATCATAGAAATTTGAAATGGTTGTTTTCCTTCAAAACTGAAGCAAAAAATAAGAGCACTAGACAAAGTTCTGAACATACCAGATTTGAGGCCAACCCCAATAGGGGACCATTGAGACAAGCGTGAAGACGAGGGAAAGGGACATTGGCACAACCTCACTTGCTAGGTAGAAGACTCCGCGGTGGTTGTTTCCATGTAGCTTTTTTTCTCAAAGGGATTCTTAGGCGGCAGCAGTAACTGTTAAATTTAATCAAGCAAATGGAAGACCTGTGGGGCTTTCACCAGCAAATAATGGACAGATAAGTGTGTTTAAGAAGGCTTAGGTTTGCAGCTGTGTTGACAGTGAGCCAAGAAGATTGCTGAGCTTTTAAAACCACAAACACTTTTGGTACTGTGTATTTTACTAACTCTGACCAACAACTTGGAAAACCATACTCCTCAGAAGAGTTACAGTTCATTTCTTCTCTATCAAACTGCCTGATCCCTAGGATTTCAAGATATCTGAGCAGTTACTTCATGAAGCCAGGCTTTGGTAGAACAGCTAAAAGGTGAGGGTGTGTTTCAGAGAGGTCACAGCTACCCTCTCAGTATTTGTCATCATCTGAGTTCCTGCTATTCTTTGGCCTCTTTCTGGATACACCTACACTAAGAATTGTTCTATACCCTGTCTTGTCCAAAGTCATCATTTCTCTTTCTCGTTTCTTTAGATTTTCACAAACTGATTCATAGTTAATTCTGCCTAACACTTCTCTTTTTATTCCTTTTGATGTGTTGTGCACGGTCAGTATTATCTTTTATTTTGGGGTTGTGAGATAACGGAGTACATAGTGGTGGAACACTGAAGCACCATTGCTGTCTACTGAAGGGCAGTTCTTCAACAGAATGTTGATTCTGGAGGGTTGTCTTTCTAATCACTTAGCTCTGTATGAGGAGATCAACCCTCGCTGCCCATCTCACAATTTTAGAGAAAGATCCCCAAGAATAAGGATTGTAGGACTTTATTTCAAAGACAGTGAACCTAACAATTTATAGCATGGATTTGGAATTGAAAGAACTGACCTAGGATTATAATCTCATGGGACTAAGTGTGTGAGTATGAGTGTTACTTAACATCTCACTGGTCAGTCGGGATAATAAAGATTTGCCTAACATGCTTGTTTTGGTGCTTCCGTGAAATACCGATACATACATTATACAAAATATGCAAGAAAATTACATTTTTAAAAACAGTACCTGATACAGAATACACACCCAGGAAATTGTTTCCTGAATATTACAGCTATTGCCACAGGGAATAAATGATCAAAAAATAAAAAAAAAATCACAGAAATCTAAAAGCAAACCTAGTTAGCTTCTAGGGTAGAGGCACAATACAGTGAGGAAAAAAGTCTTAACTACATAGTCACTGTTAACATTTCAGAACCCAGCAATGAAATGAAGATACTACAAGCTTCAAAAGAGGAGAAGTAATAAACATTTAGAAGATCAGAAATTATTAGACATCATGTTGTTTAAAGCAGTGCTGGGAGAAGAATCAGCACAAGTCCTTTTCTGTTAAGAAGTGCCTCCAACTAATAATTCTACACATAGCAGATTCTTATACAGGTCTGAAGACAGAATAAACATTTTCAAACACTCAAGATCTCCTAACATTTACTTTCCTCAGACTTTTCTCAGGGAGCTACTGAAGGGTCTGTCCTAACAGAATAAAGGACTAAAAACAACAATAAAAGATTGATTTAGAAAAATGCCACAAGAAGAGACTGTCCAGGAAGGTTATAATAGAGGAAAATCAGGATAATGGAGCCATATAACAGGCCTAGAAGAGTTTAGTCCAGATCATTGTTCTAGTTCTAATAATTTATGGATGATTCCAAATCCAAAGAGAATTTCACCTGATAAACTGATAGATTATCAGATGTGTTTGAATGAATGGGAAGGATATTGGTATTTCCAGCACAGAGTTTGAAAATGAGCAAATGGCAAGTCTCAAGGAAATTAAGCAGGAAAAAGGTGATTAAGACCAGAGAAAATGATTAGTGGAACAAGAAATGTAATTGCTACTATTCAATTCTGCATAAATATATACCTAGCCACTTACTATAATCACTAAATATTCCCCTTATCAGGAATTAGGATGTAACTATTTTAGGATCATGAAGGAATATGCTCCTTTTCTTCTTCTTAGCGATGCAGAGAAGCACATATCCCCAAGTGCCTTCCACTTAGTCTGGGTGCAACTGATCAGCTCAAACCACAAAACAGAAGTGATGTTTGCTATCCTTGCCTGCCACTTGAGACTTTTCGGTCCCCTCTTCCATGCTTCTGCCATCTAGAAGAAATAGTCCCAAATTCAAATGCAGCCAATACTCTATAAAAGTTTTTTTCTGTGATCTTTAGAACTTTGGTTTCCTACCTTAGAAAAAAAGAAGGCTGAGAAGATTTAAGAGTTATCTTTAAATCAGCAAGCATTTTCTATGAGGGCCAGAGGGTAAATATTTTAGGCTGTTCAGGCTGTATGGTCAGTTTCAAAAACTGCCGTTGCGCAAATGAATGAGTAGGTTATTGTTCCAATAACATTTTATTTGTGGGTGTTGAAACTTAAATTTCATGGAACTTTTTGTTAGGTTTTCGGTGCAATAAGAAGATATAAAATAAAAATAGCCTTTATTCCAAAGATGTAGAGAGAAGCCCATGACCATAGGCAGCCTAGCATGCTCTGACCGGACTGTGCGGTATGGGATATATATATAACCTCTGACCGGGGTGGCGCTTAGGGCGGGCATTGATGACGCATGAGGGGCTGATTGGAATTTTCTGCATGCACAAACAGGAAGGGGAGTTGTAATTAAGGCTGAGGAAGAAGCAGGAAGTGGTAGGTGTTCTCGCATTGGCCTTCCACCACAGTAAGCCACCGCCATAACGGTACAGTAATTTATACTAGGGCAAGAACCTTTCACTTTTATGTGCCATAAAATAAAATTAGCCTTTTAATTTTTTTCTCACCATTTAAGAAATGCAAAAGCTATTCTTAGTTTGCAGGCACTACAAATAGAGGCATGTATTGGCAGTGGGCTTTACTTTCCTGATCCTTGCTTTAAATACTGGAAGGACTGTTATCCAGAAAAGTTAATAGCATCATGCTGTCTGTTTTTATAGGATAAAAACTAAACAAGAGTTCCAGTGGGACAAATTTCAACCTTGAATTTCTTAGGAAATGAGAGTATTTTCTACAGATTAGAGCTGCCTGCAATGAAAAGGCTGCCTCTGGGTATCCCTGCATTGCAGTGTTCAAAGAGGTAGGAGGCTGCAGCAGATAACCTCCCAGCTTGCTTTGGACTCTTCCATTACGTAGATCTGTGACACAAGACTCACTCTGATAACGCCCTTCTAATGTTTTCCAAAGTGCAGTGACTTCTTAGCAGTTTTAAGACAGAGCTTTAAGGAAAAGTAAAACCAAAGTGCATGTGCATGCATGTGTGTATATGTGTTAAATATTTTAAATTAAGCATTTATAACGCCACCATTTGCAGAGACTACTTGCTAGCCCAACCATGTTTGCACACAGAAGCATTTTCTAATTTAAATTCAATCATAATCGCCATACAGCTCTAGTTTAGTCTAGCTGAAGGTATAAACTTCATTGTCATCTCATTAGGCCACCTGGAAGCTGCATTCACTGAGTAATCTTGACGTCAGGAGTCTGTCTGCTTCATTAAAATGTTAATTTCATGGCTTTAATTCCCTTTGTAAATGTGCCACTGCAGGACGCTATATGCAGATTTATTCTAAAGCAAACCAATTTGTATGTTTGTTTTTAGTTTATTTTTCCAGATTATCTGTGTATGTTGCTACTTTTAGGAATTGCTTTAGAGTTTAAAAGGTGTTTTAATAAGTAAAATCTTTAGATACTTTATATACTGCAAGACAATTCCAGCCTAGCAAAATAATCTAAAGAGTTCTAAAAGCTATTCTGCTCTTCAGGGACATAATTTCCACATCTAAGAGGGAAATACACATCCTCTTTTCCCTTCAGCTATGAAACTGCTTTTGTTGTTACTGTTCTTACTGGGAATTGAACCCAGGGATTCCTCTACCACTGGCCCACATCTCCAGCTTTTAAGCTCAAAACCAAAGCAAAGCAAAGCAAAGCAAAGCAAAGCAAAGCAAAACAAACTTGTTCTTTGACTAAGGGTCTTGCTAAATTGCCCAGATAGACCTCAGACTCATAATTCTTCTCCCTCAACCCCCCACATAACTGGGCTTAGAGATTTGTGCCACTACTTTTAAAGAAGAAACATGTAGTAGCAGTGTTAGTGATGTGAACAATCAGAATGAATCTAGTGCCTGATAGAGAATTGGAGGAGCAGAATCATGTATGTATATTTTTCTAAATCACCTTTTATGTTTTAAAAGGTAGCATAAGTACAAAATTTACAATTTTACTCCCTGTAATCTTGAATTCTGCCTGATTGCCCATGTAGGAAGATTCATCAAAAGAGCTAACCAAGAAACTGCTGCTGTCCTGACAAAAGTTATGTTCCAGTTCATGTCCTCAAAAGTACTCAGAATGGTTATACTAGGACCACATCTTTTTTTTTTTTTTTTTTTTTGGTACCGGGGATCGAACTCACGACCTCGCGCTTGCCAGGCAGGCGCTTAAGCCACTGAGCTAAATCCCCGGCCCAGAATGGTTATACTAAACAAAATCCAGATAAATATGTTAGTGGGCCTAGAGCTTTGTAGGTAGAGTGTCTTGTACTTACCACGTCAGGCTTTCCATCATGCCAAAGTTCCTCATTATTCTTTTCTCATTTTAGACCTCCAGGTTCTTTCTTTTCTTTATCTAGTCTCCTTTGCTTTCATCTCTGTCTTTTGTTTGAGCTGAACTGGAGTCTTGCTGTGTTGCCCAAGGTTGACCTGGAACTTCTGATCCTCCTGCTTCGGCCTCCCAAGTAGCTGGGATTACAGTAGTGTACCATAGACCTTGCCAGCTGCTCGATCCATAGTCATTTCTTTAAAGTGTATCTCCGTACTGCAGCCCTTCTGTCCCCTGCTTGCTCGTGACCCTCAGAAGTATGTTTCTTGATTAGTCTGTCTCCTGAGATCTGACCTCCCTGGATCTAATGAGGGGAACTGGAGTTGTTATTGTTAAATATTGTTCTATCACCTTGTACCCTTTAATCTTGATATGTCAACTTCACTGGATTAAGAAACACCAGAAAATTAGTAAAGCAAGCTCTGGGGTGTCTGGGGGAGTCTTAGAGGTGTGATCTTGAGTGGTAGCAATAATAGCCCCTCAGATAAACCTCATTGGCTGCGATAACTGTCACTGCACAAAACTTGATCCTGGGTATTATACACGGTCCCTCACCCATTCCTCTCTGGCCCTATTCCCCTCCTGTGCCCAGCCATGGTGAGCAGTTATGCTCTGCCACACTCTTCTACCGTGGTATTTCTGCCTTGGAGCCTGTGAGCTGTGTACAGTACGGAACCTCCTGAAAACTAAATTAAACTTTTTTCCCTTTAAGTTGTAGGAGATGTTGTGTCCAGCAGTGGGAAAGCTAACACTGAAACTCGGTACTGACAAGTGGGCCATTGGTATGACTATACCTGACCATGTTTTTTGGGAACCTTTGGAACTGATTTGTGGGAGGAGTTGGGAAAGGACTGGAGAGGTGGGCTAGAGAAATCTTAGAATACAGTAAGCAGACACTGATGGGCAGCGATTCTGTTGGAGCTCAGAGGAACAGAATGCCGACATGAATGCAGATAGTAAAGGGCAGGCTCTGGAAGTTTCGGTGAGGAACAAGAACTCCCCTGGCAGTGGGATGAGAGGCCAACTATATTATACTGTGGCAGAAAATCTGTCTATTTTAACCATGCTCTGAGACTTTATGGGATACTAAGGGAAGTGGACTAATTAATGTGGCAGAGGAAATTGCAGGACATCCCAACATTTGGGCTGTGACATGGGTACTCTGGCTGCTTTCAGCAGAATACCTTGGAAAATATAATTTTGGCCTAAAAGGAGTCCTGTATAAAATTGGGGCCAAAAGAAGTGTGGGTACTGAAGAGATTAATGCTGTTAAAAAGAAACCAAGCACTTTGTCCAAGGATAAGAAGGTACCTTGATGGTACTGGAGAAATCAGCAAACCCCTTTCCACTCCACCCGCAAGGGTGCAGAAGTGTTAACCTTTCCCTGGAGAAGTCCCTAGGGCCTGCGCTCAGGAACACTCTCCTAGGAAATTTGTACGCTGGGATTCATTTCACTGTGCTCAGCCATCCAGGCACTCAGAGGCCACTCAGAGTCACGGTCCAGGAGGCCTGGCCTCAGCTTCCACTGACAGCAGACCTCGACATTGTCCACGTGGAGCTGTTTTTATGAGTATGTAAAGTGCAGGTGTTTAGGGATCAGGAAGGTTCCTACCTACGTTTCAAAAGAAGACCTGGGCGGCCAGGCAGCGTGCCCGTGGGGAGCAGTGTGAAGTTGTAGAAGTCAAGCCAAACATACAGGGAAGACCCAGAAGTCAGAGATGAGAGGAAATGGAACGTCTGCAAGGAAAGCTGCAGCTTAAGAGTGCAAACAGCCTGAAAGAGGCGGCAGCCCAGAAGAGGCTGTGTGGGCTGCAGGTGTGTGGGTGTGGGAGGGGGCGGGCTGCACAGAACCTAAGAACTCAGGTTTCACTGCTGTTTCCCACGTGCCACTTAACAAGCTGTAAGGCTTAATGTTTGCCCTGCTGGGTTTCAGTCTTACTTAGGCTAATTTTTTTCTGTCCTCCTATTCCTCTGTTTTGGAATGGGAATGTTTATACTATGCTGTTGTACCTGGGAATTATGTAACCTGTGTTTTTTTTTTTTTTTTTTTAATTTTAAAGAGATTTTTAAGAGTTTGCCCTGAGTCTCAGAAGACAGTTACACTTGGGCTTTTGGAAAATATTGAAACCACTGGGACGTTTGGGAAAGGAACTTTGTGTTTCCAGTTCTACATGGTTTATTATGTTAGGCAGAATTAGGAGCTTGCTTTTGTCTTTATTTGGAGATTAAGGAGCTGTGTTTGGGTACGAAGCTGACAAGGCATGGGTTATGACCATTAATCCTGCTGTGTGAACTTCACTGGATTAAGAAGTCCTCAGTTGTTCCCCAGCTCTGCTCCCTGGCTTCCATGCACTAAGCAGCTTTGCTTTTGTCATGCTGCCTCACCAAAATGTTCCTTCCTTAGAGCCAGCTGACCACGGACTGAATCCCTCACATGAGGAGCTAAATTAAGCCTTTAAGTTGTATCAGGTGTTGTGTTCAACAACAAGAAAACTAACACAGCTCCAGTCTAATAGGTCTAATATGGAACTCTTTATTTTTTCTCTAACTCATTTCCCTTCAGTAGCGTCATCATTCTTGCATATGTTCTAGGAGGTCATCCACAAAGATTTAATCTAGAAAATCAAAAAGTTGAATCTCATTTTGATGAATGCCAAAAATTTATCTCAGTCTGGACCAGTTAAATAGATTTAAATTCTTCTTAGCCCAGGAATGTCCTTAGGATATTAATAATCCAGTGAAGTTATAATTAACTCTCAGGTACAAAGAGCTGTCATTGATGTCACTTGTCCTCAGGCATGAGGGGTGGTGGTTAATTTAATCAATACTTCCTAAATCATTTGAAAGTACTGAAACAAATATAATTTCAAAGGGCCTTGAAGTTATTCTGCTGTTAAGATGAAGAGTGCTGGGTGTGGTGGTACACTCCGGTAAGCCCAGCACTTGGGAGGCTGAGGCAAGAGGATCACTGCCAGTTTGAGGCCAGCCTGAACTTCATAGTGAGACCCTATCTCAAAAAAAAAAAAGATGAAGGGTGACCCATGATATTACCTAGGACTACTAGCAGCTTATTCACTATAGATAGGCCTTAGTTGCCTTTTTAAAAGAAGTTTAATAAGTAGCATCCCACTTTGTGACTACTCAGAGTGGGCTGTCCAGTCCTCTTTTCAGGTATGTGACAGTGGATTACATATGACGGTTTATATTTCAATATAGTACTGTCATCACTGTTTGTCCCAGGTAAATGGGATACAAAAGTCCTGAATATATGTAAGGTTAAAGTTACTATTTTAAGACATTTCTTACTGATATTTTAATGAAATGATTACCAAAGTTTGTGATGTCTTCATTAAGCTAACTAGGATAGTTATCTACTCAAGCAGCAGATAGTTATTAAATGTTTGTAAGAAGTCAGCATTGAATTAAGTGTGATATGGCATATAAAGGTATTAAAACTCAGACATCACTCTTAAGGAATCATACAGTCTGGCAGAATTTCTGAATGAATTGGTAAGTTTAAAACAATGATTGATCTTGTAATCTGAACATCTACTTTGAAAAGAACAATCTGCAATATATTGACTAGTGTTAAGTTCCTATTGTTTTGTTTTGAAATTCTGTATCTTTTTTATCCTTTGTAAAAAAATTAAAAAATAAAACAATAATTGTAAAAGACTGAGATTGAGTGCTTTTCGCTGCCATATGATTCAGTGTTGAGTTCCTGAGGTCTATGACAGCTTTTGGCAGTTTTAAGTGTTGGTTCTCATTTATATGTGCTCTTACAGGTCTGAACACTAACAAGATCAAGAGTAGCAACTGGTAGGGCAGGGACAGCCTAGTATGAAACCGATTTAGACCTCTTCGGTACTGGAGATTGAACCCCAGGCCTCACTCATGCTAGGCAAGTTCTCTACCTCTGAGCTGTATGACCAGTCTCCAACACCACCCCTCACCCTAACTGAGCCTCTCACCAAGGGCACCCGCTGCATTATGTGAAACAAATAGGGAGACTTAGAGTAACTGAACAGTTTTCCAGACTGAAGGGTACACCAGAATGTAAGCGGAACTCTGGCTTTCATTTTAAATACATAGTTAGTGTTTCTTATACTTGTTGAGGGTACTTTTATTGTCACGTTGCCTTTTCTCACTTTGTCAGTACACACACACACACACACACACACACCCATGGTTAAGAAAGTTGTAAGCTACCACTAGGGAGAGACACAGAGAGAGTCAATTCAAAGTGATTTGAAACACTTGGGACTCTAGTTGAGCCAGGTGTAACAGAAATGCACAAATCATTTCTGTTTCTGTAGAGAAAAAGGAAATGTTGCTCCAAGAATACCTGACAGAATTTTCGTGAGAATGCTGGTTAAGCAGAGCGCCATTACAGCTGCTCTTAAAGCTACTGAAGGAGTAAGTGGACCACACATTTATATGGTCATTCTGTTCCCTTGGAAACCTTTAGTCTTCTCTATCAGGCAGGATAAAAGATGTTTTACCAATAGGAGGCTTATTTGTATTACACAGCAAGTTCATTCAATGCAAGGTAAATTCATTGGAGTTAAAGATAACCTAAGGTCATTCTAGGGATGTGATACAGTACTGTTTCTTTATTACAGGTCATTATAAGAATCACTTTAAAATTCATAAATTCTTTCAGGTAGAATTATGCATTGATATCTAAAAGAGTAACAGAAAACTTTGCCAATTCAGAAAACGTACTATAGCCCCATCCATTTTTGGGGAAGCACATTCTCAGTTAGTTTCTTTTAGAGTAAGTGCTGGTTGATATTTCTAGTGTATTTCAGAAATAGAAATAATTTAAGTTAGATTTTCAATATAGTTAAGATATTTAACTTTGTCTAAAAAGCTTTCACTGCCAAATATTGAGAGATTTTTAAATAGATAATTTAAGAACAGTTGTATCCGTCCAGATTATAACTTTTGAACCTTGTATTTCTTGAGACTGCCAACGTACAGTTTCCTTGGAGTCCATGCATGTCATTGGAAGAGCAAACAAAGCTGAAGAACAGGGATCCTGGCTTCTAAGTATAGTTCTTTTCTCTAGCCAGTTCTGAACCTCCTTGGAGGTTACTTGATCTGTCTTACTTCCAGTCACCAAAGTCAAGATGAGACATTCTGCAGTCTCCCAATATTAAATTCTGACCCTAACCCCAGGTCTTTACAACCAGATGGGCCCCAGTTGGAACCATCACCTTGTCCCTGAGTAGATTTGTAGCCCGCAGCAGATCAGTTAAGCTGAGTCTCAAGACTCATTTCATGCGGTCACTGTGACTAAGTGAAGTAGTGTAAGAAATTACCTTATGTACTGTTTAACTTTCATCGTGCTTCTTTCTTCTTAGTCTTAGTGCAAAGAAACCATTCTTCTAACATGTACTTGTGTAAATAACATGTTCAAAGAATACACAGATGAGAAAGTCACACAAGCCTACCCTGAACAGCATATAATCTAATCCAAAAAATATGATTTTGAAATATGGTAACATTTAATGTAAAGTAGAAAAATGGTAATTGCTATAAAAGGAGTCTGCATAAAGAACTGTGAGATTTAGGGAAGGAAGACAGTGTGTACCTCATCATCAAATCTCAGAGTCCAGGTGACTTCAGGATAAAATAATAGATTTATATTTTAGTATATTAAAATTTATATTTTAATAAAATAGATTTATATTTATTTATATGTACTGAGAGGTCACAGCACCAGTGTTCCTATATTTAAAAATATTAGACAGCTAGCTACCAGTTGACTTATAATCCCAAAGTAATATGATGCCATTAAAACTGAAATTGTAAACAGCCTCTTTCAGCTTGTAGTATTCTAGCTTAGAACAGGTTTTACTGGACAAGACAAATCATCCCTCCTCTTCTCTCATCCTATGGTGTGTATTAAAATCATCGTGTTCCATCTGAGTGGGGAGTTGACTTTTAAATCCTGCTTCAAAATATTTAATTTTCTAAAGATGTGTTAGGGGATAGGGAACCAAGTTCAAAGACTGGAGTTTTTTGTTTTTGTTTTTTGATTTGTGTTTCTATTGTCATTACCTAAGAATACTTCTAATTACTTAATGAAGACCTCCATTTCAGAAGATTGAGTTAATTATACTCCTCAGTTTTCAAAATATCATTATTAGTCTTGGGCTAGGCTTTTTTGCCCCCTCTTTTTAATTCCTTTCTGCCATTTCTTCTTCCTTTCATAATTAATTGCTCTGATATACTTAATGTATATTTTGCTTCTTGGTGTTCTGTAAAATTTGTTTCATATTTTTAAATTACACAAATGAGTTTATTATAGCTCTCATTCTAGCATTTTGTTAAGGTACATTCATGATACTGTAGATAAATCCTTGACTTCTGACCATTCTGCTTTCATGATAGGTCCACATCTAGGAAACCTCCAAACCCTACCATTGCAAAAACATTGCACACAATGGTATCACAAAAATAAATCTGTACCTGATGCCCTTTCACAAGCCCACATGAGAATTTCTTTAGAATATTATCTGTGACAGAACTGCCGAGTCATAGGACTGGGTGACCATTATTCGACTAGAATAGCTTAGTTCTGCATTGCAGAATGGGTTCTCCCATCCAGCCTCCCATGGGCATGCAGGAAGGTGTATGGGCCTACACATGCCTGTGATATTTTTCCTGCTCTGTTGCTTTCCAGATGAATAGGTATAAAGTAGTGCCATGTTCTTTTGTTTTTGTATTATTACAAAGGCCTTTTATATGCTTTCATTTTCTAGGTCTTCTATACCCTGTTTGTATCTTCAATTTTTCCAAATGGGATTACTGTATGACATTGATTTTTCACTAACTACTTCTTTTTGTGTTCCATTATTAATCCTTTGTTCAGTTTCACTTTCCATTGTGTATTCCTTGAGCAGAAATTCTTAATGGAATGGTATAACTTTTTTTCTTAGTTTATGGTTGCTACATTTATTTTCTAAAAAAGTCTTCCTTGATCAATTTCCTTTTTCTACTTACTGCCACTTATGTAACTATTTTTTACATTTAAGTTTTTGTTAACCTGAAGTTCTTTAAATGTGTTACTGATATACTATATACTAAAGAATGTTATTTCTGATTTTGTCAACCCTATTAAGTTTTGAACTCTATTCTGTAACATTGTCTTTAGAGATATCTGATGTTTGTTTTTCCATAACCATGTGATGCTTTTAGAATACATTTTTTATACTGGAGACCTAGTTTTTTTTCTAAATCTCAAGGAACTAGTTTAAATTAGAGTTATGCCCACCTAGCTCTCATGCTCACGCAGCTGTTCAGGGATTTCAGCCTCCACACAGCGATTTGTGTAACCTCTGCATGGTGAATCCTCATTTTCTAGTACACTTGCTTCGCTTCTCATAAAATTTTTATTTTTATTTTTTTAAAGGAGCAATGAAAAAAACCAAGGCTGCGTATGGTGGTGCACGCCTATAATCCCAGCACTCCAGAGGCTGAGGCAGGTTGCTTCAACTAGATTGTAAACTTCTAATAGGCAGGAAGTGCTTCCATATCTTTGGATCTGCTATAGTAGCTGTAGCTAGCATAGGACCTGCACCCATAATTACAACGATGATTTAGTGAGCACTTAATAAAATCTTTATCGGTACTTTTGACTTGATGAATGGCGTAAGATAATTTTAAGTATATAAGAGCAAGGACCAACTTATGAAGGAATGAAAGTTTCTACGTGCCCTGGCTGAACATAGCCACATATGCACCAAGATTTTTTTCTAGCCATTAGACTTTTTACTGTTATATCTGACTTTCTCCATATTTGGAAAAATAAATTTTTAATGTGCTAATGCTTTTTCCTTCCTCTTGTTTTTAGTAATTTTATTTAAGATCCCTGTAATAAGCTATGAAAAGTAATATGATAAATCAGTCATATGCAGTGTAAAGTAATATGTTATAATTAGGATTCCATTATCATTTAATTAAAATTTCATTATTGAATTGGCACCCCCTAGCTTCTCATGGTCTCTGGCTAATCCTGAAACAAATTCTTTTTTTGTGGACAAATATTAGCTTGTATAATTAGAGTATTCATCTAAGCTAAGGCTTTTCATTAAGTCTCTTTCTGATTAAGATAGCTCCCTAAGTACAGACTGATGTGATTTAATATGATTTACCCATTGTGTATCAAAGTCTGGTGGAAATTGTTTCTATGCCAGAGGACTGAGAAATATCGCAGTCGTCTTTATTTTCACAGGTCTGTTAGGTACTTAAGACCTTGCTGGAGTGATTATACAAGCCTTAGGTCTGATGTCACTCCGTTAATTCAGAGTGTTATGAGTGCCATAACAGACTCACTGAAAGCAGTGCACTGATTCTGCAGTATGTTAAAGTGCTGGTGGCCGATTTGGTACATTTTTGTGTTACTTAGGTTGGGGAATCAATGTTCATTCCCACTAGTTGGTTCAGCACATCTAATGTGTCTTTTATGTTTTACCACAAATCAGCATTCAAAATAAGCAAATTGTAGACATATACAGTATTTGGAATTAAGGGCCTCCCTGGACATGAATATAACATGGTGGGGGCTTTGGGGTTTTGGTTTTGTGGAGTTTTTTAAAACCATTTAGGCTTAGCCATTATTGCTTCCTCATCCTTTCCATCTTTCAGCTTTTCTTCTGTTGTTCAGTGTTGAGCATTTAATAGATGTTAATTCTTGGTCATTTTCCTAATATTCCCTAATATTCCTCCCTTACTTTGGTGAAGTCAGATTTTACCACCTGGTGTGTTCTTCTAGCCTTTTTTTCCCCCTGACCTTTTTGTTCAATTTTCTTATGTTTGTTCTTGGTCTTTTTAGTCCTTCCCCATTCATTATACGTACACTTGCACTGCTGTCTGTGTGACAATAGGGTTAAAGCTACATGAATTAATTACGTAAAGTCAAAGTGTATATTCCAATTTGCTGCAGCCAAAAAATTCCTGAAAATGTTATTGTTTTATGTGACATCAAGAAAGCTCCTTGTGAACCAAACCAAATGATTTATCCCAGTTAGAAGTCAGCCGCAACTGCAGGAAGCATCAGGGAGGGTTGAGTGCGAGACGGGCTGTGCCTGTGTGGAGAAGGAGCAAGTGCCCTTCTCATTTGAGGGTTAGAGAGGGCACCGAGGCAGGGAAGGGGAGGGGCTCTCCAGTGTCCTCCACTTTCTCAGCCCATTTCTAGCATATTCCTTAGTTCTTGGGCTTGTGAGAGCTGCTAACCCTTCCTTCTCTCTGCCAGCACTCTGGTGCCCGTGGAAGCTGTTCTCTGTTCTAATACAGTGGTGCAGTAGGAACCACGTCACAGACTGAGAGCAGGTACCCTGTAGTCAGGCCTGGAATAGGAGAGGCACAGGCCAGTCAGACAGTTCTTCACTACATGGGCATGGGCGAGGGGCTGGAAGCAGCCCAGCAGCAAAGAGGGTTACCTGAGGTAGGTAACAGAGAGATGTGCTTCAAAAGCCACTTAGCAGGCCATGTGCACTGGTAAGAGGAGGAAGATCTATGACCCAGGAGAATTACTGTGGAAATGTGCAAGAGAACTTCCTGGGTTAAAAATAAGTGGAATGTACATAAGGCAGCGGTCACTGCTCCCAGGGAAATGTCTGCCCTGAGGAAAATGCCAGCTCTCTGAGAGTTTTTCAAGCTAGGGGGGGCTCCCATGTGTCACATGGGGAGAGCCAAAAAATAAATAAATAAAATTTAAAAACACAGGGAATGAAAAGACTTTCTTTGAGGAGGCTAGTGAGTGGTTTTATTAAAAGACACCCTTGAGAATTAAGAAACAACTGCTTCTGTAGTAGTAGTACCTCGATTAATAAAATGGTTATTTTTTAATGGAGCATATTTAATGGAATTTCTTTTGTTACTGGAGAAAACTGATAAAGCATGGGATGACATTCCAGAATTTCAGGAAAGAATTTCAGCTTAGATATAACATTATATAAATGTGCCATAACTGGAAAATAGTCACCTGGTGGATTGTTAGAAAGGAATATATCAAACTCATTTAGCTCATTAAACCTACCCTAGTCTCTTGTGACATCCCATAGCTCTCCTGAATCCTCAGTCAGTGCCTTTGACCTGCTGTTAACACCACACATGTGTGATCCCATGTCCCAGTATATCATTGGAAGCTGTCATATCAGATTTCCTGGCAGCTCATAAAGCACTAACCTAGAAGTACAACAGCAACAGATAGGGAGTGGCAGAGCTGTGCCGCCTAAGGGGCTTGACAAAGAACATCTGATGCTTGCAGAGAGCAAAAGTAAGATTCCTGGCCGTCCTCGCTCTCGTGGTGTAGAGGGTTGTTAATCACAGTTATGCTCCAGCTAGTCTCCCATGTGTCTTCTATTGCTGCAGGCTCTATTCTTAGTCTCCTCCCAAGCAGAACTACCCCAGACAGAGCTTCATTCAGTTTTTCCTTTTCTACTTCTCAGTTTATTTAATAAACATAATTACTGGGCTCATGGAAGTGAATGAAACAGACAAAAATGTCTGCATCTGTGGTGCTTACATTTTAGCAGAGGGAAAATACCGAGACTGAGACCTACCAACCAGAAAATGGGTGTGGGTAGAGAAGAGTGTGACCCGGTGTTGGGCACTCCAGTAATTAGCGGTCGGAGAACCACACAGTCCATGATGGAGACTTTAGAATAGGCTTAAGAGAGTTGTGTGGCCAGGAAACCAGTTTTAAAAAGCCTGGAGGGAGTCACTGGCCCCAGGAATGTGAAGGTAGGTTTTGGTGGAGTAGTGAAGGTTTAGGCTTAATTGGCATGGATGCAAGAGAGGAATGCGATAGGGTTGAAGATAGTGTAGACAGCTCAAGAAGTGTGGCTGTGTGTGTGAGCATAGCAAAGTGATAGCTGGCAGTGGATGTGGGATAAGAGCGAATGAGGGGAGACGTTCCAGCACATTGCTGGGCAAGACAGGAGGATTGATCGAGGGGCAGGTGCAAGGGGAGACTCACCGAGTCAACAGGCAGTGACAAGACAAAGCACAGAAGTGGAGGGTTGGCCGTGAATGTGGCCAGTGGTACATATAAGAAGAAAAGGCAAAGTATGTGTACATACATGATGGCAGAGGGTGGGTAGCTAAGGTGGTAAGAGCTTATGGAAGTTTCTTACCACTTCTTTTCTTGGCAAAATAGACACAGGATAGTGAGGCAGTATTGGAGGGTCGAGAGAAAAGCAAAAGCAAGAAAATCCTCAAGTCCTGGCAGATGAAACACAGATAGGACTAAGAAATACAACTGGTGAGTGTTCCAAAGGCCCTGATTCTGTCTAATGGTCACACTTGGAGTCCCCAGTAGCCTCCATGTGTAGCCCCACGACCCCAAGTCATCGTACACAGTGTGTGCCTAACAGGCTGCAGTGAGTGTCTGGGGCTGGAAATCCCAGACACCTTGGCCGCTAACTCAGATGGTTAGGTGAATGCATGCTGCATGACACGACGGGGGTAAAGCTCAAGGGCTGGGCATCTGAGTTCTGTTTGGCTTCTTTGCTTTATGAGTCTGCGGTAAAAGAATTTATCTGGGAAAGGTAAATTATGTGGTATAAAAAATACGAGAAGACTAAATCAGGTTATTTCTGGTTATGTCTTAAGACTGGGTTAAACTTTTAGACTTTAAATTTGTGCATCTCAGAGTATAATCAGCTGATCAACTTGTGTGAAGAACTAAACTAGCCCTTCCCCTGCTTTGGCAATGCGGAGAGGCACTAGACAGG
The DNA here is from genome assembly GCA_004027295.1 of Dolichotis patagonum. Lineage (NCBI taxonomy): Eukaryota > Metazoa > Chordata > Mammalia > Rodentia > Caviidae > Dolichotis > Dolichotis patagonum. The sequence continues at coordinate 22,097 of PVJX010000884.1, forward strand.
AGGACAGTAATGGTGCACTGAGCTGGCCTTGTACACAGTCCTGCCCAGGCTGGCTCTGCAGGCCCTGCTCAGATGCCATTAAGAGCCACACAAATGTGACAAGTGGCCACACATGTCTCCTTAGTGCACAGCAGAATGCCGCTGTACTATGTGAAGGGAATGTTGTTTTGGATGGTAGTGGTAGAGGTAATCTATTTAGCAGGGGAAGTTGGCAATAGATTATGTTAAACTACATTATAAATGTGCTAGGAGTTTCTGGATCATAGTATTGATTAAAAGCAACAGTGTACCTTCCTACTCTGAATTCCTGAATAGATTAATGCCATGTTATAATATTTACTGTGAATCTACAGAAGACATTGCAAGCTACAAGAGGGGTGTGTGCGCCTTGTTTGATAAGCCTGAAACCCGCACTGTGGTAATCTAATAAATCAGTTACTGGCTTCTAAAATACTCATCAAGACACATGATCTGTCACTTTTCTTATTTTTAGCCCTATGATAATTCTAATTGAATTATTTATAGCTGCCTCAAAGGTAGTGTGTTGAAGTAATAGTTTTCCTTTCTAGATAGCATGAGAAAACATGGGAACTATATGACTGAAAGAAATTAAGATGATCAAAATTGTGAAATGTCAGGTTGAAGTTAAGAGTAGCCATTTAATTAGGGAATCATATCTTACATTAGCTGAGAAAGGAAAAAGGAGGCAAAACTATTGCAGAGCTTGTGGATACATTGTCTTAAATGAATAGGAAAATACTGTTTCCAGTAAAATGCTAATACAAAAAAACCTTAAAAATAGTAAATATGAATAGCTTTTGGATATGTTACAAAATTTACTTTGTTTTCTAACATTTTGGTTTGATAACTCAAGTAGTTTTTCATAAAACTATTGAGATTGTTGCACATATTACAGATTTGGGATACTGTATTACTTCAGGTGTTTTCTAGGGCAAACATTTGAGAAGCTTTAAAAACTAGCTTTTACAATTCAGTTTCTTCAAAAATGTGCTCATTGTAGGTGTACAATTAGTTGTGTTTTGATAGATGTACAGAGTTAGCACCGTCATCAAAGTATAGATCTCTTCCAAGAGTTCTCTCATGTGTCCTTCTGCAGTTAAGCCCTGACCTCTGGTCACCACTGGGCTTCTGTTCTACCTTTTCTAGGTTTTTATGTAAATGGAATTATATAGCATGTAGCCTCCTCTCAGTTAGCATGTTTTAAAATTCCATCTGTGATGCACATAGCAATGATTCCTCAAAGTTTTTCACTCTGTGGAACACACCACAATCTATTTACCTCTTCATGGACTGATAAACATTCGAGTTGTTTCTGGGTTTAGGGTATTACGTATAAAACTGCAGATGCCACTAGAATTTGTGTGAGCATGTTTCCTTGGCGTGCAGCTAAGAGTGGGCCTGCTGGGCCACTGCCACACGTGGGCTTAGCACTGTGGCCCCACACTCTGACCCCTCAGTTACCAGTGCTTGAGGCTCCAGATGTTCACCATCCTCACCAAACCTAACACACCCTTCTGGATTCCAGCTATTCCAGTTAATAGAAATGTGACCTTTTAGTTATATTTCCCTAGTAACTAAAAGCATTAATTTAAAGGGTTTTTCCTGAGCTTATCTTTCATATACCTTTTTAGTGATGTTAATTCCAATTTTACTGATTTGTAAAATGTGGATTGTCTTATGATTAAGTTACAAGAGAGCATTATATATTTTAGACATAAGTAATTTATAATACCGATGGCTTATGAATGTTCTCCAGTTTGGCTTGCCTGTTCAGTAGTACTGTATAATAAAGACTTAAGGTTTTCAAGTTTGATGTAAGTATGGTTTCTCCATTTTTCTTTGTTCATGCTCATTGTCTAAGATATTGTTGCCTAGTCCAGATCATAAAGATTGTTTTCTTCTTAGAATTTTTTAGGATTTCAACCTTTAAATTTAGATTTATGATCCATACTCACTTAATTTTTGTGTGAGGTGAGGTAAGCATCAAAATGTATTTACCATTGCATATAGATACCCAGTTATCCATATCCAGTTGTTCTAGAACTGCTTGTTGAAAGAACTTTTTCTCCGTTAGAGTACTCATGCAACTTTTTGAAAATGATTTAGCCATAAAAGTGTGAGTCTGTTTGTGGACTCTGTTTTGTTCCATTGATCTATACATCTAGCCTTTCTCTAGTACCACACTGGTATTGATTACTGAGATATATGAGTCCCCAAATCAGCTAAGGCCAAATCTCCAACTTTGTTCTTTTTCAAAATTGTTTCATTGTTGTGGTTCCTTTGTATGCCTTGGTAAATTTCAGAGTCAGTTTGATTTCTTCATATAACCACACTCGAAGTTTGAATTAGGCTTGCTTTGAATCTATAGATATTTTGGAGGAGAAATTCTTTTTCTCTCTATTTGATCTCTAATTTCTCTCAGCAGTGCATGGTAGTTAGTAGCCTTGCAAATATTTGGTTAAATTTACTGGCAAGTTTTTCCCAAATTTAAAATCATACATGATACTCTTTAAAATTTCATTCATCAATTAACCATTGCTAATACATAGAAGTAAATTTCTCTTTAAAGTTTTGTTTTTCCTACAGTGTCATATTGTTTGTGAATAAAGACAGTTTTAGTTTTCCTTTTCAAACTGTGTGGGTTTTCGGTCTCTTTATGTGCCAATTAGGACCTCCGGTACCATGAGGTGGTAACAAATACCATTATTGCATAAGCATACAGCTCCTTGGTGTTATTTTTGATATGTGTGATTGAGAAGGCCAGAAATACTCCACTTACTGCTTTGGGTTCAAGTATTTCAGACATGCTTCCTTACCTAATTCCTGACTGACATCTTTGCCTTAGTGAGCTTCTGGGATTAGCATAATGATTGAGAACCTTTGGTTTTAATCATACATTAACCTTTTATCTTTTTGTTTGTTTGAGGCAGTTTCACTGTGTATTCCAGGCTGGTCTTTAACTTACTACATAGCTCAGACTGGCCTCAAATTCTTGGTGATCCTCCTGCTTCAGCTTCCCCAGTGCTGGGATTACAGGCATGCACCACCGCTCACGGCACCTTTTATGGTAATACGATTTTTTAAGCACGAGGGGGAAAACGTTAAGTATTACCTCACCTGAGCGAGTGCTGGTGTTGAAAAGGTGGTGATGTGAACCTGCTTCCACCGGGCTCTCGGCTCAGCCGTACCTCCAAGCATTCAGGCTCCAGACCACTGTTCACCTTTTCTCTGACTCCTGTAGATATCCCATGTGTCAAAGTTTCTACAAACATGAAACTACAAACTAGCAACAAGAAATACTGTGTACCTATTTCCTAGTAGCCTTTTCCCAGTGTATAAAGGATGGAGGTTGACTGAGAAACTGGGTTGAATTAGAGGTCAGGAAATTTACCCTTTTCAGTCTAGCCTAGAATCACAACTACCATTAATAAGCTGAGCATACCAAATTCAGGAAGAAATTACTTTCAGTATTAGATATAGAAGCTACTGGGTAACTCAGGCAAAATGGCAAGGTAACAGAGCTTGTCTTCACTTTCTTCCCTTTTACATTTTTCTCCTTTCCAATCCCAGTCATTTTGCCCTCTCGGTGCCCCAGTTATCAAATCCCAGCTAACAAAAATCTCTCTCCCATGCCCCAAAGTGAGAATATACTCTCCATACTCTAATCAGATCACCCAGTGTGCAAGCACAACCTTTAGGAGCTGGTTGCAATTATAATTGATTAATCCACTGTCACGTGAATTAGAGCATTAAATGTTTTCTACTTAAATAAATTTTAAAATAATTTGAGTAGGCAGCATTCATTGATCACTTACTAAAGATGATTCTTTGGGGAGAGAGGTTATAACTCAGTGGCATAGCACCGGCCTGGCAAGTGCAAGGTCTTGAGTTCAATTTCCAGTTCCAAAAAAAGACATTCCTTGATCCTACCCAGTAAGACTCTGGGAGTGACGCTTAGGAGTCCTCATTTTACTCCAGCTCTTCAGGTGACCTCTAGGCTGCCCAGAGCTTAAGCACCAGGACCTCTTTTTCCTCAGTTACGGAGCAGAGCTTTGTGGTTTATACTGTAGCTGCTTAAAAAGTGGCAACTCCGATTTACCTTGAGGTAGATCTAGCTATTGCTAATAATTAGGTGATCTTGCTCTTTATATTCAAAATACTGTTTTATAATCCAAAGCTGTAAAATTTTAGAAGAAATTTCCATCCCCAAATTCAAGACTACCAAAAAAGTAATCCTTGATATTCAGTGTTTAATGTATACTGTGTTAGTCTTCTAGGCTACCATAGAAAACTAGCACAAACTTGGATGCTTAAAACAATGGAAAATTAATTTTCACAGAGCTCCGGAATGCAGAAGTCTGAAGTGAAGGTGCTGAGTCTCGATCCCCTCCCTCCCAGGGCCTTTTCCAGACACTGGCAGCCCCTGGGATTCTTTAGCTTGTCCTCACATAATTCCCTTTGCCTCCATCTTCATGTGGCCACGATGACTATATAGCCTTTTCTCTCTCTTCAAAAACATCCTAGATTTAGAGCATACACTGGTCCAGTGTGATCTCACCTTATCTCGGTCCTTTCATCTCATCTGCAAAGACCTTATTCCAAGTAAGATCATACTCTGAAGTTCCAGAGGGCATGAATTTGGGGTGACATTATTCAACACTTGAAAAATACTTCTTTACATTCCTAATGTATTTAATTTAACCCAGCATAAATTGTAGGATGAGTGGCAATTCATCCAGATGTTAACTTTTCTTGTGTTTCTCACAATCAGGAAGCTCAGTTAGTAAGACGGTGACTGTTCTATGTTGCTGTTGAAGCTTGTATCCCCCCAAAATCCATGCTTATTCCTAAAATCCCCAGTGAAGTGGTGTTAGAAGCTAAGGCTTTTGGAAATGTTTCACTTTTAAGAAAGAAACCTTCATGAAGGAGACTAGTGCCCTTATAAGAAGAGACATAGATAGGGTGGGGAAAGGGAAGAGAACCAACCAGACACAGAATCTGCTGGCACCTTGGCCTGGACTTTCCAGCCCTAAAACTGTGCACAATAACATATATTAAGTCACCAGGCTGCAGTAAAGTATTACAGTAGTACAAACTGACCAAGACATGCCAGTTCAGAGGAACTGATTGCTAGATGGAAGCATTTTCTCCTCTACTCCTTGTCTCCTAATGAGTATTTGGAAAAAAAAATCTGCTTAATACTCATTATACCCGAGCAGCTCCTCCAACCCTGCTGTGTTTTGCTGCTCAAATGTAGCAGTTATTTAGTAAACATTTGGGCTAGATTATCAGCCCTGACCTCTATTTTCTGAAGAAAAAAGCTTACTAAAAAATCATTTTTACACCTCAAACCTCCACTGGTCCAGTCTTGCTGCTTTGAGGAGAATTTGCCTTGAAAATATTGTCAACAGAAATTTCTACCTGGTAAAGTTTGGAAAATGTTTAAAAAGGTCCTTAACCGGTCGTGTCTAAGAAATAAAGGCACAGGATATTGTTATCTAAAGTGCTCCTCCTTATATCAGCAGTCGATTCTAATTCCTTGGTATACAAAAAACAAATAAGCAAAGCAACATAAGTGTTCTTTCTGGAAGAACATAAGGTAAGCTACAGCTGTTCAAAGGCAAGAACTAGAAGTTTACAAATAGAGACTGCCCCTAGTATGGTATCCTGATCATTTAAAAAGGGTTAGAATGCTTGGGTTGGTTTCCAATTTTGTGTAATGTTAACATCTGTCTGAAATAAGGAAAGAAATGGAAAAAAGAATGGAAGAAAAGCAAAAAATATAACCTATGTTGGCCAGAAGTAGTTTTTTTTCTTTGTTTTCTCTTTCTTTCTCTCTCTCTAACTTTGGAAGACACGTTATACACTCTGAAGAATAGGACCTGTTGTTCTTGTGCCATTTGGAAGAATGGGAGACTTGGCAGTCTTGGTGTCAGGCTCGTATTAACCCAGTTTATTCTCCTCTCGGTAGAAAAATTACCAGTGCCATTAGATTATTTTTTGCCACACTTGTGGTGGCAGCCTTTGCACAGTGAAGAGCTGGGCATACAGGAGGCCTGCATTTGAGAATTCTCTGACATTTGGAATAATCTTTGGATTGATCTGTATCCTGTACAACCCCCACACCCCCACCACCAGTCTTTGTTCTGGTGAGGCCTGTAAGCTACAAGAATAAGCAGGAGGAGCTATGACTCCTTCCACTAATAGGTACAAAGGCCATGAAGTGTCACCCTTGGTGGAGTACTCAGTTTGGTCATTTGGGTAGGGTAGCATGAACTGGAAACAGAGTCTTCAGAATAGGCATTGCCCCGCCCAGGTGTTTCTCTCCACATGCCTTTCATCACTGAGAAGGGCTTTTGGATTAACAAATAGTCTCTGCTTCAGAATGCCTACAGCCATGCTTGAATCAATCTTGATTGACCCCAAAAAGTGTTGTCTTAAGATTCACAGTTCTCAGGCTGAGGCCAACTGTTCTGAACACAGAAATTCTGATTTCCAAGTATTTGAAAACAACGTAGCTTAATGCCTGGGTGATTTGAAGAGAAGGCCAGGCTTGGAGGTGTGACCCAGCCTTGGCAGCTGCCATAAAATCACAGCGGCCTCCACTGCAGAGCCCAGCACCAGGGAAAGACAAAATCCACTTGAGAGCAGAGACATTTTCCTTTTGCTGTCTAGTTGTCTTGTTTCTGAAGACAAGAACCTTCCCCCATCTCATTAACAAAACCTCATCCTTTGCCAAACTTACTTTCCTTCCCAAAGGAGAAAACAATGAAGTTGTAGAGAACACTCTGTAACGTACGCAGAATCACATAACTAATGAAAGATGGTGGGGGAGTACCAGATTTAGATTTAGGACATGTTTTCACACATTTAAGTCACCATGGACTGTTTCTGTTAGGTTCACAAGACTGTAATGTACACATTCTGGTGGAGTTTAGGTGGCCTCCACAGAGTAAATGATAGGGCTACCTTCTTGTTTGGTAAGCTGATTAAGTGTTATCCAGGAGTGGATGATAGAAATTTACATAAGCTTCAATTCCTATAAAATTTCTGTAAAATTCTGTTAATCACAACAAATGCATTATGTATTTAAAGATGATAGTACAAGATTAAAAGAAACTTGAAGAGATAAAGAAATTCTGTACAAACGGAAGACTAGCAATACAGAGTTTAGTTTAATCTGCCTTACAGACTGTCTGACAGTTGCCTTTTGTTTTCTCCAGCCCTTCAGGAGACACATTCCCATTTTGCAAAGAAGGAGCCCTACCTAGGCCAGGAAAATGAAATAACTTGCAGGAGGTCACTGGTGCTGGGTACAAAAGCGAGTCAGTCTGAGCCTTCAGCTCCTGTTTTCACTATACAGCTCTCAGGAAGTGGAGTCCCGTAGTGGAGAAGATTTAGATAGAATTGACTGCTGGCTTACTGTGATCGTCAGCAGTTGACTTAGTTTTTCTGTCGCTCAGTTTCTATATCTTAAGAGAAAGGAGATCTCAAGGGATGGTATATTTCAACATAATTCTGGACCTTGATAAACTGTAAAGTCAGAGACATTTGATTTGTTTAAAGATTGTCTACAGCTCTGTCTGGTGTGGTGGTGGATACATAATGTACTGAATGAGTATAGTGGGCACTCAGTAAGTGACATCCAAGCCTGTCGTTAGTCATCATCAGTCCTCACATCAAAGACAGAGACTATAATGATGTGCTTTCTCTGGTCTCACTGATTGCAAAAACCAGGCGGATTATGCATGTGTTAATACTTCTAGGTTTTTAAAAATTTTTTATTTTAAAATCAAAACAGAAAAAAAGATAGAAATGATTCAGAATTTCAAAAAAAGATAGGAAATTAACACTAGTTAATATATTACATGTTGTTATCTCAGAAGTAGTTGTTCAGGTTATAGGATTCAGCCTTGAGAAAAATGGTCAGTCAAACAATGAAAGCACAAACTTCTTTTTGATGAATTAGTACAGTTATCTATCGTGTGTGTGTGTGTGTGTGTATGCATACATATGTGTGTGTGTGTGTGTGTGTGTGTGTGTGTGTATATATATATGTATACCTATATAAGCTTTTCCTTTTTTCCTTTACCCTATCCCAGTTATCTTTCCTTTTGAGTATTTTTCTTTCTCTTTCATGCTCCTAGGGTTTTTTTCAATGTAAATTTGTCGAGGCCAGCCAAAAGGTAAAAAAGTATGCTTTGTTATTGCCTTTGTTTCTATACTGAATTTTAATTGTCTTCTCTCTATATCATGCTTGCACAATTTTTTTCTTTTAAAGAATGACAGTAAAATCAAAGCACAGGAATTTTTGAAAGTGTAAGGCTAAAAAAGTCCATGTCATCAATAATATAGTACACACAGACACAAAGTTTAAGTGGCAATTATGTTTAACAGGTCCTGGAAATGAGAACAGTTTGGAAGTTGTACCCTTGTCCTTTCCCCTTCCATAACACATTGTTTTATTTATTGCTGTCCATTTTTACTTCATAATTTATACTGGAATATCTGTGGACTTGAGGAAAAACTTGCGCATAAGTATAACTTCAAGATTGGCAAAATTTTCCGCATCTGCTGAAAACAGTTTACATTTCTATGGAAAAAGTGGGCAAAATTTAATGATATTTAACATGATTTTTGAATCAAACACAAATATTTATCAAATCATTATGAGAATCAGTATTATGCACATGCATAATCCATTGTGTATATTTAATGTGCAAATCTCCTGTGCAGTTCTATCACGTGGATAGATACGGGTTCATGTTCTCATACTCCTTTGAAATCCTCTATTTACTCTTGGTTTCTTGTAATATTTTTTTCTTTTTTAGGAAGGGCATGTAGTACTTGTTTGGGGAATTGAATTAGACTCTTTTAAGCGTTTCTATTGAAAAACAGTTTCCCAGGAAAATTATAGTATGAAAAATAACCCTACAGACATACTTGCTTTACTGTATATTAAGGCACTAAGGAAATCAGTGTGGTCTTGAAGCAGAAATAAACACAGGTAAGGGGAGCAGAAGAGAGAAAGGAGACTGGATGTGTTCATAGTTGAGAATTTACTGTATGACCAACTTGGTTTTCCACTACAATTGAGAAAAGAGGACTTACTTAATAAAAGTATCTGAAAAAATTGTCTCTTTGGAGGAAAGTAGAGCCAGATTGCAAAGTTAAAAAGAATAACTGTTTTTTATCTTGTAGAGAAATATAAAATACATACAGTGTAGTGGGTGCAGAGGAGCCAAGACTAGGAATCAACAGGGTGTAACACAAAGATATTTTCTTGAAGAGGTATATAAACACTTGTATTGGAAAAGATGTAATAAATAAAGCTGTAGATAATGGATTTATAAAAGAGTTTCAGCACAGTGTTCAAAAGAGTAACAATCCATGATTAAAAAGATTTACAAATTGACTGGAAGGGAATAAATGACCTATCAAATGGATAGGTCATTAAATGCATAAAAGAAATAAAACTACATTCACAGAACAGCAAATCCAACAGAATAAACTTACTGGTGGCCAGGCAGCAAAATTAAAACATTTACAGCATATGATAGATGGTAAATGTCTTTACTATATAAAGCAATCTAACAAATCCATAGGAGCATGACAACTAATTGTATTTTTAAACAAGCAAAGAGTATCAGTCTATGTAGCCCATAAATTTGTTTTATCTAACTTAACACATTAAAATATGTTTACCAACTTTCTAAAAAATACAGTACCAAAGTTGGAGGTGAAGGTGTCAAACCTATGATCCCAGCACTCTGGGAAGCTGAGGCAGAAAGATAGAAAGTGTGATCCCAGCCTTAGCAAACAGAGTGGTTTAGGGAGAGACAATCTCAAAATTAAAAGTAAACATGGCCTGGATGTAGAGCTCAGTGTGAAGACCCCGAGTTTAATCCCTAAAACTGGAAAAAAATTCACTATAGCAGGCATTAGTAAAAATATGAAATAGAAAGCACTATCATCCATTTGTCGTGTGTATTTAAATCGACTTTTCTGAGAGTCAGTTTACCATATGTAGCAAAAGACTGTTCAGATGTTTACATTCTTTGATCCAGCAGTTTGACTTACTGAAATTTAGCCTAGAAGAGCATTATCATTTGTTAAAAGCACATCCATTTAGATGTTTATATAGTAACAAATGTCTGAAAACAACAGGCTTTTAAAATCTATCTAATCAAATATTACGTATCTGTAAACTATTTCACGAATCTGTTGATATGAATGGAAAATGCATGAAAAAACAAGTTATAAAATAGTATTATTTTAGGGTTTTTTCAAGGCAAATGGAGTGTGTGTGTGTATTCATTTGTCTGGTACAGCTACTATAAAACAAAATAAACATACACTGCGCGGCTTACACAACAGAAATGTATCCTGCACAGTTCTGCAGGCCACAAGGCCAGGTTCACAGTGTTGGCAGGGCTGGTCCTCTGGAGGCCTCTCTATGGCTTGCCTCCTTTTCCTCATGTCTCCTCCTGGCTTTTACTGGGTACATGAATAGCCTGGTATTTCTTTCGTGTCTCATAAGACACAAGTCACATTGGTTATGTCCTTACTTTGTGATCTCATTGAACTACAATTACATTTTTAAAGGATCTATTTCCAAATACAGTTGCATTGGGAATAGGGTTTCAACATTTGAATTTTGGGAACATAAGTTACTCTTTAACAATATCTGTGTGTGAATTGTGTGTATGTGTCACGTACATCTTGAAAACAAAAAGGGCTGGAAAGATGTTAGTTCATGCATCACCTGGTGATAGTAATGTTTTCCAAGAAATGCACCAGTAGGCAGTTCTGTATCACAGAAACATTTTAGAATATACGTACACCAAGATGGCTGTGTATCACTAGGCAGTGTAACCTCAAGGAACTACTATTATGTGTGCAGCTTGATACTGATCAAAAATATCTCATCATGTGGTAAATAACTACATAGTGTACCAAAATGAAATTAGGTTGTTGTACTTTTTTTCTTGTATGGTTTAACCTGCATTCGTTTATTTATAGTAGCTTTTTTAATAAAGAAGCTTTAAAGTTAATTCAGGGCTGGGGATGTATCTCAGGGGCACAGCACCTGCCTGGCAAGCACGAGGTCCTGAGTTTGATTCCAGAAAAAAAAAAGTTAATTCAGAGAAATTATCATGAAAGAAAAGCAAAAATGCTAATATAAATTTCTATAAAAAATCTAAATCTGAATCAAAAAATAGCATTTCCTTTCTTTTCAAATAAGCCCGAAAGTCCACATATAGAAATATCCACAGTTTAGCATAAGCCGAGACATTTGCTAGAGAAACATCTGTTTTGCGGCTCTGGCTCGTCAAGGTGAATGACACTGAGTTTCAAAAGGACTTGACTTGTCTACATATGAACCAAAGAAGACTTTGAAATAAAATATGACTCACTACATGATACTGGATAAATGTTTCCCTTAGGGTTTATATTATGCATAAATCAAAGATTTGCATACTGTTAGGGTAACCACCTGAAGGAAACAGAAACCCTCCTCCACAGTAGAAATGCTATAGTTTCTGTTTTAAGTTGTAGGTGATGCTTAACTCCTGCCAGCTGATACACCACCACATCAGAATACTTTGCTTATAGCAGGAAGGCCGAGTCAAGACAGGCTGAAAAGTAGCGAAATGAAGTGCCCCATACAACCACAAAGTTAGCAGGAGGGCATGTTTCAGAGTTAGGTTTTATCACCTAGCAATCTCACCCAGGACCAGATACCTCACAGTGTTGGCATCCTGCTGCACACAGTGATCTGGAGGCTCTTTCCTAGAAGCATGACAGCTGTCTGCAAAAGCCCCAGAAGTACACACACACTCATATCCCATTATACTGAATCAAGTTGTGACCCTATTCTGAATCTGTTGCTACGCAAAAGGAAATAGGATTGCTTGGGTTCGTTACCTCAGGCTTGTGTAGTACAGGAGAGGAGTGAGCCAGATAGTAGGGAGTAAGGCACAAGAGTGTAAAAAGGACTTGGTGTCTGTCCCTAAGGAACTGTTCAGGGTGCTGAGCATGTTCCTGTCATTTATAAGACGTCTTTGAAATGTCAAGATGTTACCTAACAGGAGACATCGGTGTTCATAATACCACAAAGCTCAGTGTAGTAATGGCATCTAGATGTGGCATATAAATCATCTGAAAAGCAGTGATGTCTTCAAAATTCTCTTATTGATGGCAGCCATTGCAATTGGCATAGTTCATCTATCATTTTCCTACCAAAAGATATAGAGGCAGTATAAAGCCTTTATTAGGAATTTTTAATTTTCTTACTACATGTTATTTTAGCCCTGTGGGTGAATGACATAAGTACCTCTCTGGGTTTTTTGTTATTTTTGTTGGTCCTAGGGATTGAACTTTGGGCCTTTGCAGTGAACTATATCCCCACCCCTTTTTACTTTGACACAAGTTCTCACCAAAGTGCTAAATTGCCCGGCCTGGACCCAAACCTGTGATCCTTCTGCCTCAGCCTCTCAGAGTGCCGGCATTATAGTCATGTGTGACCACGCCCTGCGGCGTATCCCAGCTTTTAGTTCTCCGTTTTGTTATCGTCACATCCTACACATTAGCTACATAAGCCATGCTAACATTTTCCTGTTCTGCATAAGATGAAGCTCACCCTTCTGGTTGTACTGGTACCCTTGGTTTATAGAGACCACAGCCTAGGAGGTCTGGACAGGATAATATGGAGGTAAGCTTTTCCACCTGCATTGACTTGGCTTTATCTGCTCAGGAGTACGGAGTTATTTGTGACTTTGTGTCATCTGGAGACCTTTAATCACTTAATACAGTTTAAAAAGTATCAAGACAGTTGATAAACTGCCTTTCCATAGGTAAGACTTCTCCCATTTCATTAGCCTAGAGGCTGAAATTTTTTAAGGTTTTGTATGAAATTCATATATGTTACCTAGAGAAAGTCAAGGAACAAGAATTTGAAGAGAATGCATTTCATTATATTCCAGTGTTATGGGAGTTCCAAATGGATCACTAGACCTTGGGAGTGTCTGTGATCTGAAGGAAAGGGTAAGCTGCCGGCACAGCCCTAGGGTAAGCCTCAGAGTATGGCTGTACCGCCAGCTCCCTTTCTGTTGTCTTTGTTCTTTCCGTAATGCTGTTCTGCATTTCTTATCAGGTAAATACAGAGTATTTTAATTATACTGAAGTGCCATACGAAATTCTGTGTTTCAAACAGTTTATAAGAAACTTTAGGGATAGTACCCTTCTTCTGCAAAGTGAATATCCTCACCCTGAGATTGTCATCCTATCAGCTTTAGAACCCCAGTTTAAAAAAAAAAAAACCATGGTTCAAATAATTCTCACCTAGTACAGAAGTACCGTAGTAGATGGTAAGATTAAATCCACGTGCCAAGATGGTGCAGGAAGATCAGACACGCGTTTCTGGAAGCTCCGGTGCTGGGCATTGTGCTGGGTGCTGAGGAGGCAGAGATGTGCTCCGTGCCTCTCCTCACACTGGGAGGCAAGGGCTGAAGGAGCTGGCAGTCCACGTGCTGTAAGCTCAGAGCAGGCGAGGAGCCCTTCTTCACACTGCAGTACTTGAGCTCATCATTGAAGAAAGTTAAGTGCAGGTGTTCAAGGGGAAAACACAGTGAATTTGAAGCCAAAGCAATTTTGTTGCAATTTTATAAAAATCAGTTCAAGCATTTATCTTGAGTGGAAAGGTAAAATCAGGAGGTATCTGTTGGCATCTTCAAGACCTAGACAAGTAATGATTGGCTAGGCATGTAGCAGCATAGAGAGGGAATTCAAATGCAGTGTTTCCCACTGGCCCTGGTGAGCTGTGGGAACCGCTGTGGAGGAAGGTTTGAGGCTGTCCTAGTAGTGAGATGAGCCATGGTCCAGCCGCTGGTATCCACTGAGCACTTCCGGTGAAGTAGAACCTGTTGCGTGGGTTTGATGTGTATTATTTCGTTTAACCCTCAGCTATGCATTGAGGTACTTTTAGACACAAGAACGAGGTAAGCCACAGAGAGATTAGGTACTGCACTCAAGAGGCTGGGCCGGGGGTTGGTTGCCTCCACAGCCTGCTGTGCTCTGCACCGTGGGAGAGCTAGAATTCTTCACAAAGGACAGACCCTGTCAGTGGTGCCATCATTGTCTCAAACTTGCAAAATACTAAACATTATAATCCTACAGACAAGGGACGTGCACATACACACCTTTAACCTGCGGGTTGTCAAGAGCAAACAAGAAGCAAGCAGCAACTTCAGCTCTTAATAAAACTGGTAACTTTTCTTACTGTTTTGATACCAACGTCTAATAGTGCCCTGGTGCATTTGACTGTCAAGCATTACAAACCACATGTAGAGAAAGACTGGAACACACGACTATTTCTAGATTAGATTAAGGCCTAGTCACAAGATTCTATTGGACGTGAGAGTGGTAGAGAGTAAGCAGAAAGAGGAGCTACACAAGTAACGTAGATGCCCGAGGCTCTGAGTGGGGCTGTGGGTGACAGCCAGTAACTCCCAGTTGAGGAGAAGTGTTGGGTGCCAAAAACGGAAGTGGAAACTGGTTGCAGAGTAATTTTGAAAGTAAATAGCATGTGAACATCACGCTGAATTGGTATGAGAAAATGACAGACATTTTCTCCATCATGAGTGAGAATGGCAAAGAGGATGGAGCCAAGGTGAGACAACCACCATGAGGATCTGGCTGTGGATGGCGGAAATGCACGGGGTCTGCTGGTGGAGGGTACCCCAAACTAGTATGTGACTGACTTCATCGTTAGGGAGAGTTTGGTCTGTTACAAAGCAGGGTAGTGTCGATTCATGCTGTGAAACAGTCTGTTAGTGCAGGGGAGTTAACAACCGTTCCAGGGAGGTGTCATGCTCCCTGTGTAATCACCGAGGATTCTGACAAATGTGAGCGTCACGTAATCCACACTTTTAATCTAGAGTGTTTGTCACTTCAAAAAATGTCTTCATACTCCCTCCCAGGCACTTCCCACCTCCACAGGCAACCACTATTCTTATTTCTGTCACTACAAATTAGTCTTGTCTGTACCAACAAGTTCTATAAGAAACTGAAGTCCTCTTCAAAAGTCTGTGTGAAAATAACAGAGTGTACAAGACAGCAACATTCAGAGACTGTGCACCAAGTTTTGTGCCCTTGGACAAAACTGATCCTTGCATAGAGGGTTCCATTAAATGGCTCCCAGCCCATTTCCAGGGCTAACACTGCAACCACACTTCTAATCTCAGGGCCCCACTGTCTGCTCAGCACCCTAATCCAAAAACAAGCTCATTCACTCCTTTCTCCTCCTTACCTCCATGTTAGTCACTGTTTCATTGCTGGGACAAAGTATCTGACATATGGGACTGAATGGAGACACGGTTAACTTGGCTCACAGTTGGAGAAGTTTAGTCCATGGGCGGCTGGCACGGGGTGGGGGGGCATCATGATGGAAGAGCACTGGGGCAGCAGTGCCTGCTGCATAGCAGGGAAGCGGAGCCCAGGGGAAGAGCACATCCGGGAGAGAGACTGTGACATGTGATCAGGATGTCTGGCGAATGTTTCCATAAGAATTTTAAAGGATTACAGTAAAAGACAGATTAGCATTGATCCCTCTCAGCATACTCCCTCACTTCAGCCATCACCCATTGTTCTTGCCACCTTCTCAAACCTCTGGTGAAACTCCCCTTTCACGTCGCTTTGTGGCTGTGTTATACTGAATCTGTTCTGTTTATGACAGTTCCTGTCAAATGAAAGCATCACTGCTTGTCCTGACCCACCTCTACTCACTAGGTCTGGAACTGTGTGACTTCTGGCTCTGCCCCAAAGTCAGAAACATTTTGAATCAGTTCAGGACACCGAAGCAACCACAAATAATGCAAGTAAAGACACTGGTGAAAGGGGATGTCCAGAACTGCTTCAGAAAAGAGAACAGTGAGATAAGTATATTCAAAGTGAGGAAAGGACTTTGAAAGGAATTCACAGCAATGTGTCTTTTACTGTAGTAAATTTTCTAATTCAGACACTGATGGTAGTTTGTATCATACTGTGTATACTCTGAAGGCACAGCACTCAGTGACCCGCTCTCATTGACAGCTGTAACATTGCTACTCTCCCTCCTCTCTTACTTTGCTGTCTCCAGGCCATTGTGTCACTACCCTCTGGGCAGTCTTTGCTCTCCACTAAAAATCCTGTGGCTCTCCGCCAATCAGGATGCTTCTCTGTCACCTAGAGAGTGTTTAAATTCTGAACGGTGACTACATGAGAGCCTGTACCATGTGTCTGTCACCTGCTCCCAGTGCCCCTGTTTGCACTGTGCTCTCTGTCCCCTCTCTCCCTCATGCCTTTGTAAGTCCCCATGGGGTTGGTTACGGTCTTACGAATACCCAGAACTATTTTTGTGGCACTAGGTTTTAATTACTACCAGGGCTTTCCCACAGTGAAATGCCTACATTTGTAGGCATTTCTTATTTTTTATTTTGATACTCTGAGTCTGTTGCTTGGGATGAGTTTGAGCTTTCAGTCCTCCTTCCTCAGCCTTCCAGAGTGCTGGGATTACAGAATGCTGCACCACCCAGGGCGTCTCAGGAGACATCAGGAACCCTATTCTGATCATTCTGATCGTATTTCCATCTGCAACATCTGCATAGTAACGCTACAAACAGTCCCCAATTTAAATTGTTCAGGAGGGTGATACCTCAAGGTCAGTCAGTCTTACTTGCAGTTCAAATTGATTTTTTAAAAATTTTTTAAAAATCAAAGTAGTCCATGTGTTTCTGGCCAGTTATTCAAGTCTGATTCTGGCATTTTCTGTAGCTAACATGGTAATATGAAAGCTAAGAAAGTTAGTTTGTATTTGGAGAGATGAGTATACTACTGAGAGGTGTCAAAGCAGTGAAACCTGTAGGTAAAGGACTGGTGCTGTATTCTTTAATTCCTACCTTAGGTTGGACCTAATGTGCTTATTCATTTAGATCAAGAATATATTATTATGGTTTCAGGGAACGGAGATCATTCTTTCTAAAGGCCTTTGTAGTAATTAGCAAACAGCCCGGGGGCCATGGGGATGATTGGTAAATATTGACCCAAGTGCCAGGAACACAGTACTATATTTACAGCTGTTTGTTCATCATGGCTCACTCTGTCCTGATTCTTCAGGGTTTTTGGTTCTGCTTTGCAACATAAATCAGCAGTACCACCCCAACCAATCGTTGCTAGCCTAGATATTTTTATCTTTTCAAAACCTAGGTAAAAACCTTGATGCTGTCCACGACATCACTGTGGCATATCCTCAAAACATTCCTCAAACCGAGAAGCACCTCCTCCATGGAAACTTCCCCAAGGAAATCCACTTTCACGTCCACCGCTATGCCGTGGACACCCTCCCCACGTCCAAGGATGACCTGCAGCTCTGGTGCCACAAGCGCTGGGAGGAGAAGGAAGAAAGGCTGCGTTCCTTCTACCAAGGGAAGAAGAACTTCTATTTCACCGGGCAGAGTGTAATTCCACCTTGCAAGTCTGAGTTCAGGGTCCTTGTGGTCAAACTGCTGTCCATCCTGTACTGGACCCTGTTCAGCCCTGCCATGTGCCTGCTCATATATTTGTATAGTCTTGTTCGGTGGTACTTTATAATCACCGTTATAATCTTTGTGCTACAAGAGAGGATATTTGGTGGACTGGAAATCATCGAACTTGCATGTTACCGTTTTTTATATAAGCAATCACATCTAAACTCAAAGAAAAATGAGTAAGATGGTAAGGTTCATAATGTAAAATTTAGGGAATATTTTGGAAATGTTCTACGTCTTTGTAAACTAAGATGCATTTTTGCATGACTATGTCAAATATTTCTTAATGTAATTATTTGTTAAAGATATTTTGCACTTAATTTTGTGGAAAAAATATTGCTACAATTTTTTTTAAATCTTTGAATGTAATTTCGATGCGTGCATAGCAGGGATCAGTCGCTTTGAGATAACTCGGGTCTGAGTGTTGTCAATCATCAGACTGTTAACAGAGTCCACGCAAGTTTATCCAGAGGCCCAGTCCTCTTTCCTGGCTGACCCCCAGACCAGCGGCAGGCTGAACTCCTGAGCGCTGGCCCAGCAGGCGCAGTGCGTGACTGCCCTGCTCCCCACTGCAGGCGAGTGGGCTTCCTCAGTGAGTGCTGTCCGCATCCTCTCTGCACCACCCAGACACACCCCACTCTTGCTCAAGGCCAGAAAGCAACACTTGCTCCTCCCCACCTGATCAGGCATTGTGACAGAAAGCCCTGCTTCTAGTACCTTGTGTAACCGAGTTGTCAGAGGACCACCTGTACCCTTTCCTCTCTGGAACCCAAACCTGCACATGTCTCAGGGAGCAACCACAGGCTCTCCACTTTGAAACCTTCATTTGAATTTTGCCGAGTTTAAGGTCTTCACTTCTACTCAATCTGGCACGCTTAGTGCCGTGTTGGCAGGTGACACTTCTGCTCTCTTAAAAATGGTATGCACACAGGCACATACCTTTTTAAAGGCACACTTAGAACATTTTGTTATTGTAAATGCAGACTGTCTTGTAAAACATTTCTTTAAAACCTACCAAAAAAGGAAAGTTGTGTTTTCCACATATGCATGGAGATCTAGGTTCTGCCATTAAAATAACAAAAATGGTTCCAGACAGGGCAGTAATGGTATATTCTAAAGTATTCAAGCCTTGTAGCCTTGATAAATTTTACTCTTAAAACCAAAATAACACAACAGGAATTCTTTTCAGTGGTAGGTAGCAAGGAGCCTCTCCTCCTCCACCCCCAGACTTCCTCTCTCAAGAGTAACAGTTAAACCTACTTTTTTTGACCAACTCTTTGACTAAATATTTTTGTCATTCGCAGTCACTGGAAAATTCAGCAAACCAACAGCACCAGTTTCCTTCTGTAGCAAAGAAGCAAACTGCATTATTCCCACCCCATTGGAACAGTGCCCCGCTTCGCCCCCACCCCCTCTTCTGGTCTTGTAGTAGGGATAGTGATGAGCACTGCTGAAAATACAAGACAAAAGTCTTTAGCTGTTAGCAGATGTGTTCGCTTTACTCCTGCCTGCTGAATCCTTTGGGCATGAATGCCTTCTCTTTAATGCCTGACAGTGACTGTAAACTCAGTTGAATCATGCATTGCCACGGAAGATAAACACATGGTGAGCTGTGCTTAGCAGATTCTTTGAGAAAGCATTTGTTGGGGCAGAACATTGTTGACACAGGGCTTTTGGGAGAGCATTAACTAGTGTCTACTGAACTGCACTAACCCGTATTTAACTACTTCTTCAAAGCTCTTTCCAGCACTGCTGGGAACTTTCTAATTAGTTACTACGCATATCTGCTCCCAACCCAGCTGTTTAACTTCATGGTTTTTAAAGGTATTCTTTTTAAAAACAAACTTTCTTCCCTCCACTTTATGAAACAGGCTTCTGGTTTAAGTTTCTTTAAGACATCCTTGGGTCATTTTTAAACACAGAGATAGTTTTTCAACCAGTATTGCGTTTTTCCCAGGTAAAAGAGAAAAACTGCTTCCTACCCTAAAGGTGTCTTTAACAGAGCCGCAGTCCTCCCTCCAAACCTGCCTGGCTCATTAGTCCACAACTTCCATTGAATTGAGTGGCCTCTAACTCTGCTACCTTTACATGGGAAACCTTTTCTTCTTACAATAGCAGTAAACTTGTTTAAGATAAACTATAGATTTTATTTTGCCTCCCAAAAATTCATAATTAGAAATAAAACTGGGAAAGTAGACATTGTACTTGCTTTTAAAATTAGAGATGAGTCCTTTTTTGGCAATGTCTTATCACAAATTATAAATTGCATTTATATACACATTTAGCTGCATGAAAGTCCACTTTTATTTAAAGTAAGATGTTACTTTAAGTAAGATGTTAATGCTTGGTGTTTAGCATATGTTAAATGAATACTGAAACATTAAGTATTCATGAAGGTCACTTCGGTGGTTGTGATTGGCCTCAGGAATTACCCTGCCCCACGGTCCATCCCCGCCACACCCAGCAGCTGCCCTCCGGCTGTAGTAAGCGCGCGCTTCCTACCTGCTGCACAGGCCGTCCTCACAGCACTCTTTGTGCAATTTCCCAATTTCCTGTTCTGAAAATGTTAGCAACGTAGGCTACTCGTACCAAGAACCATTGTACTTAAACTCTAAACCCACAAGAGTGCTGGCAAGTAACAGTTCTTACCCCAGACTTCTCTTTGGAAACAGGCCACAGTGCTTCTAAAATTCAAAGAACGAGGTAGAAAACTGAATGTTTCGAAGAGCCTAATCATTTCAGTTCCTGATAAAGTTCTTCTTGTGCTCTCAAAATGCAGGTCATAGGGCAATAACAGCTTCCAGTTGAGTTGCTCTGAAATACTTCACTAGCACCATGTCAGGAATCATTTATGGGCAGCCAAGGAAGCATTTCCTTTCACCCGACTTCAAGCACCCCAATAGCGAAGTCCCTGTGTACTCTATAGTAAAGACTAATGAAGGGAGCCTGTTGGTGTTAAATTGTTTACATTTCTTTATATAAATAATGTGCTTTCAGTGCCTTAGTTGTGGATCCCTTTTTCCTATTCTAAGAATTCTGCAACGTGTTTCCTACGTCTCTGCTACCCATTGGGAGGACCATGGTTCTGGACAGTGGTCACTGTAGTTGGTAAACACTTCTCTGTCACAACAGGGAGAAGACAGCTCATTGCCGAGCCAGTGGCTCCTTGGAGTTGTTCTCTATGCTGAGGAGACAAAGGTGATTCTGTTATACGATGAACTTCGGATTAAATATGGCCCTAAAGTTGTCTTGGACCTACCTTAAATTTTTATTTCAGGAGAGAATCTTGGTTTAGGTAATCTATTTTTTAAACGATCACTATGTGGAGAATACCAAGTTTTAAACATAACTCACAGAATGGCCTTAGTTTTCAGTGTCTACTGCTGTGTATGTGAGTTATCTGTAATACGCATCCCGAATAAAGTGGCGTGAACTGAGTTTCTGTTCTTATGGGAGTATCAGCAACTGCAGGTTGTGGTGCTGCCTCATTTCCCATCGCTGTTGCAGCCTTGCCATAATTAAAGAAAAACTGGGATGTCAGGACTCTTGTTCACAGATGTTAAGAAAAAGCGGCCAAAGCTAAAAACAGAATGTACTCCTTCCGTAACTGAAATAGTCCAGGGACCATGATTGAATTCAGGGCTCAGCGAGTGTCATAAGAACCTGATTATACTCAGGACAGTGTGGTCATTCCACAAGCATGGGACAGCAGCTCTCAGAGGGAGAAAGGACTCCAACATCCCCTCCCTCAGCTCACCATCCTGGAGTGTAACCCTGAAAGCACATTGTGGAAGCCTGCTATAAAAGTGCCCTCATCAAACGCACACACAGGAGCATCTAGGAGCCTGTTCTTTTACAATACTAGCCTCCAATTCTTCAGTGCACACTGTGTCAAAGGTTCACTCTGGTGCAGTTCTGGACAGGATGTTGCAAGGGGTGTACAAAGCCAAAAAAGTGCAGCCCTGGCCCCAGGAGCACTGGTCCCCAGGACCAG
Organism: Dolichotis patagonum; assembly: GCA_004027295.1. Classification (NCBI taxonomy): domain Eukaryota; kingdom Metazoa; phylum Chordata; class Mammalia; order Rodentia; family Caviidae; genus Dolichotis; species Dolichotis patagonum. The sequence goes on from PVJX010000884.1 coordinate 43,676, forward strand.
GCCACGAGGCTTCAGGACTCATTTAAGTAAAGAGAACATGGTTTCTCTAGCCACTCCATCGTCTCCAGTGTGACTGATGAAGTTGGCTCAAGACATGGACCTACAAGAAGCCTTGTCCAACAGATTTGTCCTCTACCTACAATTGTAGACAGTTGACCAATATGTAGTTTGTACGCTTACATTTGTCCCACACTCTCACTTGTAGAAACCTCCATAATGTAAGAGGCATGCACAGAGCTCTTCCTTATAGTTCTATTAGTAGAAATAAAATAGTGGGAGCATCCTACAGGCCCACAGCAGGGACTGATGGAGTCATCCCTGCTGTGACTCTGAGACAGTTCTGTGCAGCTGCACAGATGTGAGCAGCATCTACACATGCCAGTATAGGCGTTACCTCCAGAATACTGTGGCGAAATGGAAGAGAAAGGAGAACAATGTGTAGTGACGCTACCTTTTAGTTAAGGTAAGGCTAGTCAGACACACACATGCTTCTTAAACATTTAAAGTTAATTTAAAAATGTAAACCATCGAAGTAAAAAAACTTCTGTCCTAGTTAGTACTGCTACAACAAAATACCACACACTAGTTTATACACAGCCGCAGTTTTCTCACAGGTCCAGAGGCTGGACTGTGTTAAGTGTCCATCTGAAGACTCAGCATCTCCTGAGGGCCCATTTCCTGGTCTGGTACAGTGTCCTCACATGGTAGAAGGAGTGAGAGGTCCCTCTTGGGTCTTTTTTACGAAGGGACTAATCCCATTCATGCAGCCTCTGTTCCTGTGTCCTAACAGTCTCCCGAAGGCCCTCACCCCAGCGCCATTCTCTAGGGTTTGAACTCCAGGGAGACTCTGTCAAGAAGAACATCCAGACCACAGCAGTCACGTGGTGGAGAGGCATTCAGAGTTGAGGGGAGTGGGATAGAAATTAGACTTCTGTAAAACGATCTTTATATTATAACTTGACTTTGGAACAAAGGTAATATTTTACAGAATTCTAACAGTAAATTTAAAAACGCAAAATGAAATAACTAAAGGAATCAAAGGGAAAGTGAAACAAAAGAATCTAATTTTCATCAAATTGTAGTTTAACCATGCAAGTTATTTCAAGAATTATAATGTGTGCTCCTAATAGTAAATAGGACAAAAGAACTACTCCAAAGTACTTAGTTCTTGTCATTATTTTGTTAGTAATGACATCAGTTTATTGCCTGAAACTTGCACTTAGTTTAAAACAAAGTGTATAGAATTATGATAATGCTGTTAGGAACCATGATTTTCCATGTTAAAGATAGAAAAATATAAAATAAAGAGATTAAATTAAAAACCTATAATCCAGGGGGTGGGGAGGCATGAGAGCCAGAAAGCTTAGAAATAAAAGATCAGAAATCATAACAGATCAGTAGCATCTTAGGACCCAGCTTTAGAAGCCATTTTTCAGGGGTTCTTGGACAGATGGCTAATTCTAGGTTGGGAGCAGGGCAGGCAGAAGCTGAAATAGGACACCTGTAGATGCACCAAGGAGACTTTTGCAGACCACAGGAGCCACGTCAGAGAGGCTGCCACAGGCCAGAGAGGAACAGGTGAAGCATCACTAAGAATAACTGAACCATCAAGAAACAGCAGATACAGGAAAACCCAAGAGTGTGTGATGCTCGGAAATAATTACACACATTGATACATTGAGGATGCTAGTAACCAATCCATTGTTCTGGACTGGAATCTAAAGGAAAATAATTTAGTATTTAACTTCCTTTTCCCATATAAACCAGCTAAACAGTTAAGTGAAAAAGTTTAGTTTCATAAAAATGTTTCTCCACTCCAGAAATAAACTCACAATCTACAGTCAAGGGAACCAAGAATACACAGTGGGGAGGAATCTCTTAACAAAATGCATATCCAGAGAGAGAAAAGAAGTGGACCCCCACCATATACCCAAACCAACTCAAAATGGATTAAAGAGTTCATTCTGCTACAGGACCCAAAACAAACTCCTAGAAGAAAAGCTGCTTATCATTGATTGTGTCTGTGATTTCGTGGATATAACAGAAGCACAGGCAAAAAAAAGTCAAAATACACAAGATGAAAAGGAAACTTACAGAATGGCAGAAAATACTTGCAAAGCACATACTCGATAGCAGATTCATTTCCAAAATATATAAAGAATGACTGCAGCTCAATAGCAAAAAAAAAAAAAAATCCTTAAACAGATATTTGTCCAAGAAAACATACAAATGGCCAGCAAGTATATGAAAAGACACAACATCATTGTCAGGAAAATGAAAATCAAAATTATAGTGAGCTGTCACTCCACAACTCTTAGGACAAGCATTAAAAAAAAAATTCTGATAAGAATGTGCAGAAATTACAATCCATGTAACACCACAGGTGGAAATGTGGAGTGATGCAGCCACCGTGGAAGACAGTACTGAAATGCCTCAAGAAATTAAAAGTAAGAGGTATGCTATGATCCAGCAATCCCCACTCTGGGTATATATCCAAAGGCACTGAAATTGGGATCTTGAGATATTTGCACACCCAAGTTAACAGTGATATTCACAATAGGTTAAAAGAAGTAATGCAGATGTCAGATGAATGAATAAAATGTGTATACACCCACAAACACACATCCCAGGGAATATTACTCAGCCTTAAGGAAAAGCGCTTCTGCTGTCTGATCATGTGGGTGAACCTGAAAGAGATCAAGCTAAGTGAAACAAGACAGTCAGGAAATGGAAAAAAGAAAAAGAAAAGAAAAGAAAAAAAGGAAGGCCCTCTGCCTAATAATCTGGTAGGTATTACATAAGCCCAGAGTCTTACCTACAGTAAGTAGTTTGGAGAAAACCAGAAACACTCAGGGTCCAGCTCCTTGCGGTCAGCGTGGACAGCAGGCCAGCCTGGTCCAGGCAGTGGTGGTGCTGGCTGTGCAGCTGAGGTGTGCAGCAACGGAGTGCATGGCCCCTGGGGCTCAGTGGCCTTCACTGGCTGGATTGCTGACCCAAAGACTGTCTTGAACCTCCTAACCAAAGTGCCAGTCCCTCTGCAGGCTCAGGTGGAGCCAGGCTCTTCTCCCACCAGCGACTCTCCCCAAAGGTCACTTTTGGCAAACTCTGCCTATGGAGAGCCAGTGAGGCAGAGCCCTGGCTGCCACCGCTGCTGCCACTATAGCTTGAAAATGCAGTGCACTTGGAGCAGCTGCAGTGCTTTATACCTGCGGCCAGGGCCCCCCCGCCCCAGCCCTTGTTTAACAAGGCAGGTGTGCAGCCCAGTGAGCCAGCGCGGAAGCTCTCCGGTGAATCTGATGGTCAGCACGCGGACTTGCTCTTCTACAACCTGGGCCTCCGCTCTCCAGGAGTGTATAAAATGATCATTTGATCTGAGATTTCTGAAGCCCTGGTTGACTGATAAGTAAGATTTTGTAAGGGTATTTCCTTCAGTAAACATTTGTTAATGCCCTAGATGTGGGGTCCTGGCTTAGAACTTGGGAGGAAGCAAAAACAAGTAAGCTTTATTTACTTACCATTTATAAATGTGTGTACACACACGTGCGCATGCGCTCATTTCTACCCCAAACAACAGCCTTTGTGAAGCACCACTTTCCAGGATGTCAAACCAACTGAACAGAAATGTAAAGAGGAAGTCAGAGTGGGTGTCCTGTGTCTCTGTATAGCCCTACCTCTGACGACAGCTTGAATGCAGGCAGAGCTGGAGGCTCCCAGGATACAGCTGGTGAGCAGAGGACATCAACTTTGTGACCAACTGTCGACTGCCCAGGGGGTGAACAAGTGTCAGGGACAATAGCTAGTAGTGCAGTTTGCACAAACCAGTGTAAAGTACCACATGAGCACAGCTGGTTTCCTGTAACCGTTTATATCCCTCCCACTGACAGTGGGAATTTCCATAGCATGGGCTGGCTGGAGAGAGATCCATCTCTTCAATTCACATTCAGTAGATGGAAAAACCATCTGGGAATTACCCTGCCAGGGGACAAAGCACCTGATTTGGTTCTTCTGGTTAAACCCTCGCAGAGAGCGAGACACAGGAGGATCAGCAGGGTGTAGGCACACAGCTAATTGACAGCGAGCACAAGACTTTGAAGAAGCATGAGGTCATTCCAAGAAGGAGCAGGGCGTGCAGAAAGCCTGGAAGATCTCCCCTGCCCGCTTCTCCTCTGGAGATGACTTCATTCTCACAAGGCTGCACGTGACTCGAAGGTTGGCTGCCTTGAGCCAACTCATGATCCTACTCAAAAGAACCGCCAAGGATGAGAAGTCAGCTGTGGGTCCTTCTGAGGAGGCTTCCAGGGAACTGGTGGCCAGAGACCTACTGCCAGCTCCATGGGGTTGCAATCTGTGCTGCCCCAGGGGCTGCCTGCAGGAAGTCTTGAAGTTCTTAATGGTTTTGAACAAGGAGTCTACATTTCCCTTTACACTGGGCCCCGTGACATGCGTAGTCAGTTTTCCCTGGCGGCTGTACGAGTCTCGGGAAAGCCCAAATTAAAATACAAGCAACTCGCCCTCCCCACCCCACTCCCAGAAAGAGACAGGCATCTCCCAGGAGAGGCTCACAGATTGCCACGCTGATTCCGAGAAATGGTTCTTCCAAGCTTGCAGCGTGGGGAAGACCCCGTTGAGCTGTGGGTGCTGCCTCTTGCAGGAAGCTTTCCCCACATATCCCCTCATTCTGACACCCACCACGCTGCCCCGAGGCCCTTTATGCTTCTGTTTCCCAGGGACCTGAGGCAGCAACTGGATCTTATGCATCAGTGCTGGTGGGCAAGAAACACTTCTCCCCTTGCAAGTCATTTGAACTAAAAAACAACCCAAGAGCTCCACTCAAATCATTGGCTCCTTAAAGATCGAAACTAAAGCACTCACAGTTCACAGCATGAAAGAGCACCTTTCTTGCCAGACCAGTGTGGGGTGCCAAGGGGAGGCCCATTCTCCTGGCTGAAACTTACAGCTATTCCCGAGCTTCAGGGACAGCTTAACAATTACATTTATGTCACAGCCTCTTCGAAGTTTACTTTCCTTATCTATTTTAAACATCCTATATTTTTTCAGAAATAAAATATTTTTTAAGTATTCATTATTTTTACGATGTGTGAAGTGTACCACTTTTTTGCCTGTATGTGTTCCAGGAAGTCCTCTGTGTTTATTTTGGTAGAACTCATCAGGAATTAGGATCCTGCTCTCCTAGCACTGAAAAGAAAACATAAGATTTTGCCGTCCAGGTGGAAATATGACCAGTGGGGACCAGGGGCAGGCTCTGTGGTAGGAGGGCTGATGGAGGCTTTTCAGTTTTCCAGGAGTGCCTAAAGAATGTGAAAGTGGTAGAGGGCAAATTTGCTTTTAAAGTTGCTATATCTCATTTGATCAGAATATTCTAAAAAAAAATTTTGAATCCAAGAATATTCTAGAAAAGTATTTTGGTCCTAAGACCATTTTATACTCTTAAAAATTACAGAAGACACCAAAGAACTTTTACGGGAGTTATCACCATTTACTATGAGATATATTTCAACTGTATGTTTATTAGTATGTACATTTATATTAACAATTATACTGAGATTTTTTATTTAAAATAAGAAGCCTATTACATATCAACATATTTTTAAAATAAAACTGTTTTCCAAAACAACAACAAACCACTCAGTGTGAAAGCAGAGTGTCTTTTTATATTTTGTCAATGTCTTATATCTGTGTTTCTAGAAGGCAGCTGAATTCTCATGTCTGCTGACATCTCATGCCTGGAAAATGCCACAAGACACTTATGTGACAATAAGAGCAAAAAGGTACAAGTCAGGTCTTAGCACTTCCCAGCCCCTACTGGCCAGAGGGCAGAGAACAGAGTGTCAACCTGATGAGCTCCCTAAAAAGGTCTTTGGGATCAACAGGAGTCCTCAGATAAAAGAGCCACTGCCTGGGCCTGGCCATTTTCCCCCGCACAGGTGTTGGCAGCCAGGGCTGTGCAAGACAGACAGGTGGGTGCGGGAAAGCCAGTCCTGGAAGTCAGGAGGCAGGGCTGTGCTCCCAGCTCCCAGGCTCAACGCCGGAACTGAGCAAGCCCCTCCCCACCTCAGGGGCCCCTTCTGGGAACTGATGACACTGAACCACATCAGTGGATCTCAACACAGGCCGCACAACGAAACCTCCCGGAAAGCTGTCAGGATGTCCAAAGGCCAGGCCTTGCTCCAGAACAATCCCATCAGAATATCTGACAGTGGAGAAGCTCCCAGGATGGTACACTGCAAGGACACAAGAGCAAGCTAAAGTCACGCTCAAACATCAGTGCAGGGCTGGGACAATGAGAGCAACCAAGGAAACCTGACAGAAAGGGAGTATAACCCACAGGATGAAATAAATAGACATACCCAAATACATAGATACGTGGTAGAGAGGGGACCACTCTTCTTTTTGGTAGTACTTCAACTAATAAACGTAGAATAAATGATGCAAACGGCAAGCCACCATCTGGCAAATATCACTGCAATGACTACCAGGCAGAAATCATTAATGGCTATTCAGTGTAGTGAGTGAAATGTATGCTAGCAAGCCGGATATTGCATAGTTTCACAGTATCTCCCCATGAAATAGTTACGACAAAGGGAAAAACGCTAACTTTATAGTGCCACTGTGAGTGGCCAAGGTCAAGATCACCACACCTAAAACATGTCGACCTCCTGTACCCCGTTCACATCATTCTTACCAAAAAAATTTAAAACTTCATCTGAGCACAAGCGAAGTCCAGACAATTCCAAACTTTTCCAGTCAATTGGCCAGAACTCTTGAAAACTGTGAAACTGAACAAATACTTAGGAACTGTTTTAGCAAAGTGGCCTTCGTGTCCAGTCCTGGTAAAATGTGAGTTTGCTCTTGATGTTAGCTTGCGCTCCAGGATCGATGTGAATTTTTGGCTCTGGTCATGGTAGCCTGGCTGTGTACAGTGGTAATATTTTGGGAGCTGAGGGGAGTGTGGGGGCTTCTTCCCAGTTTTCACATGGTTTGCTCATTCATTCCCTTCCTGTCTTTCCCAATATGCTAAGGCCTGAGATGCCATCAGTTTTTCCACTGCCGGAGAATGTCATTCATCTGCGCCATGTGCTGCCAGCTCACATTGCAGGAAACATCCCACAATCTTCCCATTGAGGACAAGGAGAAAAACAGCAAGAGCGGGAGAAGCCGGGCCGGTGCGTCATCCTCTTTGGCTGGATTAAAAGAAGGTCAAAGGATATGAGCCATGAGTGGGGCCCACAAATGTCCAAATGGGGGTATTGTTAGGCCAGACAAAGGGCAGCTTCTACCCAGCCATCCACCAGCTCAGGACCACAGCCAGGAGCAAGGACTTGTTGGTGATGGAGGTCAAGAGCGCCTCCTGTTGGCTCCCACTGAAGCCAGACATCCCCAGCCTTCACCCAATCCGAGGGCAGGGAACCCTGCTATGGGCAGCAGAGAAGGGCAGGCCCTAGAAGGGAACTTCGCAGAAGTCATGACCCTATCCAGCCTTGCTTGGGTTTTAATCTCACATCATTCTGTGAGGGAAGGAAGCTACTTAGAAAACTGTGGAGAGTTTGGTAGCTCTCAAGTGAGGCCCTTAGTAGAAGGGAAGTGGAGGAGAGCAAAGGGTGAGCGCAGTTGGACAGGAGGCTCGGGCCTGCCTTCCCTCAGCCTGCCAGTGTTTGTGCAGAGACTGCTCCAGCCACAGAGTGGATGGGAATGACACAGGAGGGGAGCAGCAGCCTACAGCAAGAGGCGAGGGCGTGGAGGGGCAGGAGAGGAGGAGGCAGAGCCAGTTCGTGGAAGACCTGTGGCTGCAGAATAAAACGCACATTCCATGTTGTGCATTTCGGGTTTTAAATCAAGAGACCACTCCAGCGCTGCATCCAGCGTGGATTGCAGGTGTTGAGTAGTACTGGGTGCGTGGGGCCAGTGCGGGGGAAGGGGGGATCCTGAGCTAAGGCACTGACTTGTGCATCCATATAAGAGGGAGCACCAGCACCCCACACTCATCCTTCACCACACTGCTCCAGTTGCCCTTACATTCCATGTTCTGGGCGCAGCAGCTCCCCAGCTCCCACCCGTCCTGTGCTGTGTGTCACACACCTGCACGGTGCAGACTCAGCAGAGCCACACCCTTGGCAGCGCTCTCAGGCCCTGGCCCCTGCCCTTGCTCCTGCAGCTGGTCTCCATTCCACTCACTGTGCACAGACAGCCTGGGGCCCACATGCTGTAGCTATCATTTCTGAAATTCCAGGCAGCCACGGAGGATTGAAGGGGAAGAATACCCTACTCTAGAGCAGCCTTTTGGGATCTCACGTGGGGGCTCACATGAGGCTTTGCTTCTTTGCTTTCTGTGCTGCTTGGCCACCCATCACCATGACTCAACTTCCAGGACCAATAGCTGTGTCCTGCCTCGCCATTAATGTCCCCATCTCCCCATCCTCACCAGAGATGCAACGTCATCAAAGTCTGCAGATGGAACTTTTAACCTCTCTGGGGGCAGCCCTGTGTCTAGAGGGAGCACGGGCCCTGTGCACAGCCAACTCTGGACATCAATCCTGATGTCCTGAGGGCCTGCTGCCCTAGCTTGCCAGAGCTCTCAGGCTTCTTAACCTTCCTGAGCTTCCGTTTCCTAAATGGGAAGACAAGGATGATACTACTCAGCTCCGGGGTAAGATGATAAAATAATGCAAGCAAACACAGTGCATGGTCGGTAATAAAGAGAATGTCACTCCTGTTCCTGCTTCTTGGTAACTAGCACAAGGGCTGCGTGACCCTCTACCATTCCAGAGCCGTTCCTAAAATTAAAACGTGGAATGGGTATAATGTGGAACTTCATCTGAAACACGTTTGCTTTGGTCTCCTTTTGATCATAAGGTGGAATCATTGCCCTTACAGAATGGCCTGCAGTCTGTTTTCCAAGCCTGTCACCTGTTCCCAAGGCCTCTGTGGAGGGACAGCACAGGAAGTCATCTTGGATCACGTGGTCCAGTCACTTCATGGCACAGCCAGGAAAGAGAGACCCACGGCTGATAAAGGATGTCCCCTAGCTTACACAGGGGAAAGTGGCCGAGCTGGGACTTGAATGCAAGGATTCGGGCTCTTGGACATCTTGATCTCCTGAAGAGCCTTTGGTGGGCTGGAAAGAGCTGGACTGACAGAGGAGAGTGAGGTAGACTGCGTGCCCGAACCAGGCCTCTGATTCTCCATGCCAGACTGCCTGGAGAGTGTCTAATGGGCATTTTCTAAATTTATTCTGGCCTCAAGATTCCCAAAAGAGGTCTACCTAGCACCATCTTTGCCCTGAAGTTCTAGTCCATGACTTTCCTGCCTCCTTTATACCTCTCCAAACAGCTCTAATCCATTTGTCCAGGAAGCATGTAGCATTTTCAGGTGCCTTTTATAATAAGTGAAATAGCATACATTGAGAACTTAGACTATGCCAGGCTATATGTCCAACTGTCGTTTAATCTTTTCAGCAATCTTTAGTTAGCAATCTTTAGTTAGATCTTTAGATCTTCAGCAATCTTTAGTATTTTTCCCATTTTACTAATGATGAACAAAGGCTCAAAGGAAAGTAATGTACCAGTGGGCATAAATGCTGGGTGTATTAATTTGGTTAATGTGAGAGCTACATTACCAGAATTCCCTTCCTAATATGGCTCCAGGTTATAGAGGCCATGGGAAGTGGTCAAAAATACCTGGCATGAGACTGGAAGGCAGAGGAGGCATAACAGTTATTACGGTATATATGCTGCAAACAGAAAAAAATGTGCCCAACAGGTCTTAGCTTGTGCTTGCTCTCTTCTGCTTTACGTGCAGCATGCCGCCCTAAGTTCTGGTCCTCCCAACCAATAAATCCCTCAGGCCTCAAACGGAAAGTTGACTATGCACCCACAGAGATGGACACTAAACAGCCTGCAGTTTTCCCAAGACCTCTCCAGGAATTTCCCTCTTGTTGCTTCATCAAGGTGGCTGAAGAATTGCAGAGGTGCAAGTTGAGATTATTATATTGTGACCTTGGGTCACTTCTAGAATAAATTTTGAGCCAGGCGTGGTGACACACACCTATATTCCCAGCACTTAGGAGGTTGAGGTAGGAGATTGTTGCAAGTTCAAGACCAGCCTGGGCTACCAAGTGAGCTCAAGTCCAGCCTGAACTGCATAGTGAGACCCTGTCTCAAACAGCCAAAAAAATAAAAATAAAAAAATAAATTTTGGCTTCATATAAACCCAAATACAAAGCTAAAGCTGAAGAAAATTTACCTTACACAGCCTGTGGTGTCCCCATACCAGAACAGAGAGCGCTTCTTAAGCCTAGACCTCTGCGTATTCGATATGAAAATTCTCAGAGCAGCAGGAGAGTGGACTTCCCCAGGCCGTGGGAGACTGGGAGCTGGGCACACAGGTGTTGACTGGGCTCTGTGGGATCCCGAGAGTCATAGCATCAGGCACAATCTGCTTCCCCTGGGTCAGATGTGTACCAAGGGCTGCAGGTTCCCCCGTAGTCCCCCAGGAAGGGACAAGGCACAGAGCCTGAGGACAGCAGCTAATGTCTCTTTGGAGCTGGAACACTTCCAGGAAGCAAGAGCAGAATCAATGAGGGCTTGATGACAGCACACATCAGTGGCATCAGGCCTCAGACCCAAGACCTAATTTTAGCCACTTTGAGCTCAGCATGCTCTGGTCACTGCAGAGTTTGCTGTGGAGAAATTCTTTGCTATACCAGGAAGCAGCACAGGAAAAGCTGTCGGGCAGAATGTGGGAACTGAGCAAGTCAATTAAACCTGCTGAGCTTCAGCCTGCCGTGTGCAAAAGGGGGCAATGGTATTGGATCTCTGGCATGAGTCACTGACGAGGGTAAATGTGGGCATCCTTTGGAAGCCCTGCATGGAGGAAAGCGACGCATGAATCCTTCATAAACAGAAGACTCCTTTGTAAATAGAAAGTTCTAGACATATGCTGAGAAATGGCTTGGGAATCAGCATACTTGGTGTCCTATCTGGGCTTTGCCTCTCACACTCAGTATAACTTTGTGGCCCTGATAGGTGGAGAGGATGAGGGTCTCTAAGTGCTCACTCCCCTTCTTTGCCAGGGCACCACACCCCAAATTTCACAGACACGTCTGTTAGCAAGTATGGAGAGACCGTCTCCTGGTGATGAGATGTGATCACTCACGTTTCTAGGTGAAAAGAGGGACCAGTTTTGGGACAAAGGAACATTATGGAATTTTCCTTTTCATTTAGCAAATAATTGGAATTGAGAGAGTCCCCTTGGGACAGCAGTGCCTTGTGGATTCCTATGACCTCTGAAGATGAGGTTGGGAACCATTTATCATCCTCTATGTGCTCTTCTATTTCATGTTTGGGTTTTCCATTCCCCTCTCTGTCTTCTTCCTTTTCTCTGGCCTTCTGTGCAACTTCATTTTTCTTACATTCTCCTCACTGTTCTCTTCCTCTTCTTTATCTTCCTCCATCATCACTAGCAAAAGTCAAAACCAATAGTAGAACTGCCACCCAGAGAGGGCAAGTGACTTGTCCAAGGTCACACCAACAACTTGTATTGAGGTCCTACAGTGTCCCAGGTACCCAGTCCCTTGAAATTGTCATGCCACCTCTGGCTGGAATTTGCTTGTTCCCACCAAGAACAAACAATCTGTGGACAGAATGAGAGAGGCACTGTAAAGGAAGGTTTCCAGAGGCTGAGAGAGATACAGAAAGTATGCATGTTTACAGGGTTTCCAGTCAATACCTTAACTGTAGGTTGGGCCTTAGTGATGAGAAAGACAAAGGAGAAAGTAGTTGAAGTGGAAAACAAACAAACATGAAAGGTATGGTTATGTGTGAACTCACTAACTTTCAATCCTGAAAAGGAAAGAGGGAGGGAAAATTCAAGATGACATTCCACAATCAGTAATAATTGTGGAATCTACTTATGGCCTTTGGTCAATGAAGCTCAAACTCTGAACGCTCCCAGAAAGCAAACATTGGTGTTCCATTGAGAGAAAGGAAGAATGGCACATTTTAGAGTTCTCCAAACTGTTTCACAATCATTCTTTGGTATCATTTCAGAGAAAGAACCACCCTGGGGTTACAATTCTTTTAATTTACGGACCTGGTTCAACTAACGTTCAGTCTGGGTATGGAAAAGTGGCGAGGAAGACGCAAGGAGCAGCAAGGTGAGGCTCGGTTGAGCATCAGTCATTTTGCTCGTGTCCGACCACAGCAGCAGCCTGACCTCCCAGAAGCTCGGTCACACACAGGTCTACGTGGGAACACGCTGTGTGTCACTTTGCTCTCTGAGGGTATGGAGATCACAGCATAAAAGCACTTGATGTGCCCCAGATCTGGGCGTTCCATGGGGTGAATCATGACCACAGAGTGGTTGTATAAAAGTATGCATTTGATCAGAAAAGCAGCGGGTGGAGATCACTAATGTTCTTAGGTTAAAATAAGATGGCTGCATAGAGTCCAGGAGTACAGGCTTCCTCTGTCCTGGCAGCTGTGTGCTGGTGAGTTAGTTGAGGAGGTCTCTCCTTGGGGAGAGTTTACGTGAGCAGAGCTGGGGCACTTATTAAGTAAAGGAACACGTTTGCTGTTTGTCCCATGAAGCTGCTCATTAGTTGTGTGGCCTTGGTTCAAAGCAGCGCCTGAGCTGTCCCCCAAGAACTCTGGCACAAGGTGAGAGGTGGAGAGCTGAAGGAGAGCCGGTGTTGCGTAAACCTCGGGGGCCATGGAGAATTCTTTGTAAGGAGTCTTCGAAGGAATCATTAGATTCTCTAATGTCAGGATGAAGAGCCCCTTCTCACCCCAGCTGAAGAGCTCAACAGCTGAAGGAGGGGGAAGGGCAGCGGTCCTGAAAGATTTGTGCCCCATCTTTGTCGAGATAACTGCTCCTAACTCGGGAAGACCTTGGGCAAGCTCTTGCTATTGGGTGATGCCTCGGTCTTAGGTAGGAGGGAGATTAGATCGATTCAGACAGATGTCAAGCTGTTACAGATACAGAATGAGTGTGACTTACAGAGGCACTAGCGACTGAGCCTAGGGTGCTCATCTCCTCCCTCCCTGGAGCAGAAAGACCTGGCCCGGCCTTAGCACTAGGTCAGCAGCCTGGCCTGCGGCCCCGGCGGAGTTGGCCTGTGCAGCTAGGAAGCACCAGTGGGGGTCTGAGTGTGCTTCATCTGTCCATGACGGCTTGGTTGTGAGTCCACGTCAGCAAAGGAACAGCCTCTTGACCCCAAAGTAGATGTCACTGGATCAGTTGACTCTTCTATTGACTGCCAGCTGTGGGCTCTTCAGAGGGTCTTACCAAGGAGAGGTCTCTGAATGCCAAGGGCACAAAGCCACATGGACAGGTGTTCAAAGAGTCTGTGTTCTTGTGGACTGAAATTCTGCCCCTCAACCCTCTGCCTCCTCCTCACCACATTTTCTTCAGTTCGCTTGCTGACAACCTCAGAGGGGCTTGGCTCCCACGTGTGGTCCTCGGGGGTGCTCTTCCCATGCTGGCCAGGGCCTGCAGCCTTCCTGAGCCCCTTTCACTATACCCTGTGGCACCCGAGGAGACGTGTGTGTTTATCCCCTTGTGAATCAAATGAATGGAGTCTGGAAATTTACCTTTGTTTCCCCGCAGAGCTTAGCATCTTCTCTGCATACAGTAGGGGCTTACCAGTGGCTTGTTGAATGAAAAAGCCGAACAAAAAGTTGGAGTGAGAGCATTCCCTAGTGGGTACTGGGCCATGAGCAGGTGGGTCTTTCTCTGCTTCAACACCCCTAGCCTGTGAATACTCCATTAGGGAACAGTGACTTCCTTGATTGCTGACATTTGCATAGTGCCCTCCAGTGCCTGTCACATGCTTTTACTTGGTTCCCTGTTCTCTGATGGGTGACAGGGGGCTCTTCAGGGAGGAGCTGACCAAGAGGGGATGACACTGACTTTCTAGAAGCTCACATCCAAATGCCAGGGTACCTATGACGCGTAGCACCCAGAGTCCGGGTGGCTGCACACAGCAGTAGGAACAGAGAGATGAGGCCTGTGTGCCAAGAACCAAGCAAAGCCACCCGTCTGAAGGGCTTCTCTGTTCCCTACAGGAACACCATTGCAAACTCAGCTTCAAACTCAAGGTGACCTCTGAGTCCCACATCTGGAGACTATTCCCCCCAACTCACACTTCTGGGCAGAGCAACGCACATTTTATTATGCTCCATCCTCCCTTGGCTGGGGCGGCCCCCTCCCACTGCTCCACTCCAGGTCAGGAGCGAGGCAGGCCCAAGGGCGCTCAGGAACTCCCTTGCTCCCCGCTCCATCCTCTGCACCTGCTCTCTACCAGGCCGAGCAGCCAGCTGTTTCCACAGCAAACAGTCATAAACAGCCGGGAGGGACCAGCCCTTCAGGTGCAGAAGGAAGGGTGGGGAATGGCTGCAAATACTTCAGCGGGGCCGTTTCCATGCAGATGTTTTTAGCCATAAACGGGGACCGTCGAGCAAGAAGTGGGCCAGGTTACTAACAACGAGGTCTGCGAAGCACATTAGGCTGGCGCTCAGACAGTGACTCAGAACCTCCTTGGAATGCTGATCCCCACCTCGTGGCAAGTGGTCTTGGGGTGGGGGTGTGGGCTTGGGAAGGTGGGTGTGCACCCAGTAGGCTGGTGCCGGGGAGGCTGCCCCGAGTGAGCAGATGAGCACACTCCAACGTCCTAAACTCACATTCTGCTGGGCATCGGCCCACTCTCTCGAATTCTTTTTCCCCCTAATATTTTCGTGGCTGAACTAGTATTAGGACACAGAATAGAAACAAAGAGAACAATCATATTCCCAATAAAACAATAAACCATGTCCAATTATCTAAACATGATAACGTTGTCAGCTTGGGACTGCAAAAATCTGAGCACCATCCCAGGTGCCTTTATGGACCCAGCTTGGTTCTTCTCCAGTATCTTTCCCTTGGCATTGAACCTGATTGTAATTCTGATTTCCACCCAGATCTATTAGGGAACGGGGGGATTTTGGTTTTGTATCCTGGCAGAAGTCCTTGATCCTGGAAATTTCGTGAGAAGATGCAGTGAGGAATGGATCCAACCACACATGGTCATGGTGGAAAGACCTTCCATGCTAATTGGTGCCCCTGTGGTACCCGCCACCATATGCAAATGCAGGCCCTGAGACTCACAGCAACTGTTCTAGTTGGTTTCCAGCTACGTAGGGACACCGGGCACACACAGCTCCTAGTGAACAGGTCATCCTGAGTCTTGCACTAGGACAGGGGTACATTGTGTGGGAGAAGCACAAAGAGGAGAGGGACGTGGAATCAGACCCGGGGTTAAGGACCGGCCTTGGGGAAGCAGCAGTGAGGAGTGGCAGGCTTCCGTAGGTGTGGAAGGGAGGGCACGAAGCAGTGCAGGGGGCAGTGGCAGCAAGGAAGGACCTGGAAGAGCGACAGGCGAGGCACATCTGAGAAAGGCAAAGAGCCTGGTGTCCCAGAGCATGGTGTGGCCATGGCCAAAAGCAAGGAGGACAGCTGCCCCAGGAGGACACAGACCAGGGAAGGCCCAAAATGCAGGACTAACAAAACTATTCACAGAGCATTTTGAATGTGAAGTGGTTTCTAACTTTCGTGAATTAAGAGACTTCATAAGCAATGCTGAGTCCTTGTATCTCACGAAAGTCGGCAAGTCTGCCAGTCTGGGAGCTTTGTTCCCTTATAGCCGCTCTTAGCTATGGCTGGGGGGGGGGGTGCCCATCCCCAGGCAGAACAGTCATTCTCCAGTCTGTCCCATTCCCTGCCACTCCCATTTGTAGTCCTTAATCTACTCTTCCCAGGTTCCTTCCCTTGTGAAATCAGCCTGCCATTCAAGGTCCCTGAGCTCAAGGTCCATGAGCTCGTGAGGAGCCACAGCTGGGCTGCTGAGGAAAGTGTGGGGACAGTGGGGACAGTCGGGGAGTCAGGAGGCCCTGCTGAAGGAGACAGAAGGAAGCTGAGCTTCCCCTTGCTCCCTGGTAACTCCAGTTCCCACCCTCAGAGTTACCATGACTTTTCTTAACCTTCCCTTTCCCCTCCCTCCCTTCCTTCCTTCCTTCCTTCCTTCCTTCCTTGCTACCTTCTTTCTTTCCTTTTTTATGAGACGGAGTCTCGCTCTGTCGTTCAGGCTGGTTTTGAACTCACCATGTAGCCCAGGCTGGCCTCAATGTCACAGTGATCCTCCTGTCTCAACCTCCCAAGGGCCGGGATTACAGACGCGCCCCATGACACCCAGCATCCTGGCTTCTGTGCTGAGGACCCCTGCTGGAGCGGAGGCCCTCGCTGCGCTATGGGCCGCGTTACTGTGTGCTTCACATCCACACATCACAATTCTAACCCTCCGGGGTGGGATTTGAGTTGGTATTTGGGGGGGGTAATTAGGAGACAGGGGGAGCTTTCAGGAAGGGAGTATGTGCCAGTAAGAGTCATGGGAACGCTCCCTTGTGGCGTCCTTCTTGTGAGGACACTGCAAAAAGATGCTTCATCAGATCCATGAAGCCAGCACTCACCGGATACCAAATATGCCTCCATCTGGGACTTCCAGCCCCCAGAACTGGGAGGAGCAAATGTATTGTGCCAGCCACCTGAACTAAGAGACCCACAGTGGTCAGTCACACCCTTGACCTGAAAAGGTGTGTCCCCAAGAGGCGTCTCAGTGGGGGGAGGGGTGGAACACGGGGGCGGCCGGGCTGGCCTGTGTCTGTCTCTGCCTCATTCACATGGAACAGTTTCATCTCTGCTCCTGCAGAGCAATCCTGGGAGACAAGGTGGAGTGGGTGGAGGCTGAGTCATGGGAGCCTCTGCAGCAGATGGTGGAGGATGGTGAGTCACAGCTCCTGCTCTGAAGCGGAAGCAGATTAGCCACCTGCAGAGAATGCACAACAGTATCTCTGGCCAGGTCTGGTTTGGGCTTCTGCTGATGTCCTTGTGCATGAGGCAGTGATTGTCTAGATCGGCCACCGGACACCGTGAGCGCTGATAGTGGGCTTGGCTATGCTCATCAATGCATCTTTAGTATCAAATCCACGTAAAACAAGCAACTGAATGAGCGAGAGAATGAATGAGTCCATTTGGTGTTAAAATTTAACATAATGTGCATAATGTGTGTGTAATCTATTTATAGAAACACATATGCTATTTTATATATGGGATAACTTTAGGAGAATAAAAATACAGGATACTAATAATAAAGCTTGCTTCCTGGAGACAGACACTAGGGACAGGAGTCTGGAATGGCAGGAAAATGTATTTTCATGTTACATCTTTCTTTCTCTATTCTACCTTTACAATAAGGGTACCCAGCCCACCCCCACCTACACACACGCTGAGTAGCACACACTGAGCATGCTTCTGGTTGCCTGTGTGGCCTTGATCTTGCCCCTCCAGCGACCCACCTATAGGCTTGGAGATGCGCTGGGACCCATTCCCGAGTGCTGGGGAGTTCTGACTTGCAGTGTGGCCGGCTAGGATTGAGCTCTCAGCAGCAGGTGCGGCAGGCAGAGGCAGAAGTGAGGGCTGTGCTAACAGAGGAGCCCGGGAAGGTGGGAGATGCCCTTGAGGCTCAGGGAGGTGAGCAGCATGAGAGGTGGGCAGAGCCAGGGAGCTGGGGGACGGCTTACTGTGTGTGATCATCCCAGCAGCCAGGCTGAGACCTCCATAAAGAGGAGGATCCTGTCTAGCAGGCCTGTTGGCCCTTTACGCCAGTGATGGATGTCACCTCTGTATAACTAGAGCTATCCTGTCCCACTAGCCTCCCCTCCTGCAGGCTCCAGGAAGACCTCATGTCCCTTAGGTCAAGGAGCCTGCAGCTGAATTTAGCCTGAAGCTGTCTTTGTCCTTTAGGTTCCTACATAGCAAACTGCTACCTATCTTAGTATGCAAACAAATTGCAACCTAATTTATGAATATATTCATACAGGTGTGGTGGTGCACGCCTGTAATCCCAGCACTCAGGAGGCTGAGGCAGGAGGATTGCTGTGAGTTTGAGGGCAGCCTGGGCTACAAAGTGAGTTCAAGGTCAGCCTAAACTGCATAGCAAAACCCTGTCTCAAAAAAAAAAAAAAAAAGGAATATATTCTCGTAAGAAATAACGAGTCTCAGCCAATCACAAGAGCCAAGTTTTAGTTAATCCCCTGCACCATACAAGAGAACTGATGATCGCTTGTTCCTTGGTAGGAGGTTTCCGTAGGAGCAGGTGGGGTTCTCAGTTTCTCTGATCTTAGTCTTGGGAAGTTCTGTGACCCTGGAGCTCATTATTTGCCTCTTGCTTTTGTGGTCTCCATATTTTGCATCCTACCTGTGAAGAAGCACCTCAGGCAAGGGAAGGCTTCCTGCCTCACCACCTCCTCAGCCCCAGCATTACCAGACCTCAGCTCTGCAGCAGTGGGGACCCTGGGCTTAGTGCATTCCTTACCAGTCACCAGTGGTAGACAGGAGCAGAAAGGTCTTCTACCCTAACCCACTGACAAATGGCTTCATTCAGAAAATTTCCCTGACGCTTTGGCTTCCGGTGTCTTACAGCAATTTTCTTGTAAAAGAGAAGGATCTGGGGAGTGAGGTTTTGAGCTTGTCCTTCAGGGACAATGAATTATTCAGGTTTCAAGCCTGTTGCCACCAACGTAAGGTCATTTAACTTCGCTAGTCTTTCTCAAAAGCATAGGAGGGAAGGTCATGGCACAAATCTGAGTGCTTCACAGTTTAGTAATAGCAAGTATCTAAAATTAAATACAGAATAAAGTGTCTGCTTCTCAGTGGTACTAGAACAACTGGATATGCATATGTATAGAACAAATTTCAACTCATGCCTCACACTGTATTTCCAAATTAACTTAAAATGAATCATAGACCTCTCCAAAGATTAAAGCTCCCTCAAAAGATTAAATCTGCTAAACTCATCTGTTAAATGAATGAAATTATAAGCCACAGATTTGGAAAGAACATTTGATAAAGGTCTATACAGAATATATAAAGAACGCTCAAAACTTAGTGGTAAGAAAACAGGCTAATTTAAAATGGACAAAAGACATGAAGACATTTTATCAAAGAAATAGGTGGATGACAAATGAACGCTAGAAAAAGATGCTCAATATCATTACATTAGGCAAATGCAAGTCAAAGCCACTACAGTGAAATATATGTCAGACGGACCATGCAAACTATAGAGTATGTATTTCATGATTGTATTTAAATAATTTTTATTCACCAGGAACATTGAGTGGAAAACATAAATTTTAAGAAGCGCTGAAACTTTACCCCAGTCAGGTATTACTCGGGTAAAGCCAATTGCTGTATCAGTCTTCAGTCACTGGTGTGGAACCATGGAAGGTTTTTCTTGTTCATGTACTTGCTCAAAGTGATTCAGGTTGTTGATGCAGAGACTCAGGCTCCTCGCCTCACCTTATTTAAAGACCTCATGGCTCCGTCCCTAGCCCCACCCCAGGGCCTGGGAGACCTCTGCATCCATCTGGAAGACAGTGGGCGTGCAGAGCGGAGAACACCGTTGCTGTGCAGATCACAGTCCATCAAGACCCTGAGCTCTGTGGTCACATGTGGAACCCAGGGGGGCTGAGATATTCAGCCCCTGGCTGTGCAGCTGTTTCCATGAAAAGGCTTTACAGACTTGTGCTAGACAGCTATCCATTCTCTCACGAGTGCCAAACCCAACAGGAAATAGACTGAAACTTGGAAATAAATCTAACAAACGTTGTACAAGACTTCTCTCTGTATGTGATTGTAAAAAGTTATTTAAAAACAAAAAAGGAGATAGATATGATAGATGGGGAGACCTTCCATGTTCCTAGGAGGGAGAGGTCAATAGCCTAATGATGTTAATCATCTAATTAGACCATAGTTTCAATGAAATCTTAATAAAAATCCCATTTTTATGGATCCTGAAAACCAATCACAGACTCTAACTGAATGAACAATGACTTAAAAATTACCCAGGTGCTTAGAAGAGGAGGAGGGTGAAATCTTCTGATCAGACGTTAAGTCTTATCAAGGAATGCTAATTACATCTATGCATGATGTTGGCACATAGATCAACAGTCAAGTGAAAACTCAGTATATTTCAAAGATGTCATCAAAGGACAGCATCAAAGGATAGAAATACTTGGTTATCTGAATGGAAAAAAATAAAGTTTATTTCCTGTTCCACCAAAAAAATAATTTCCAGATGGATTAAAGCTCGAAATGTGAAAAGCAGGACTTAAAAAAAGTGCTGTAATTATGTCAAATTGAAATGATAAAGGCGTTTTTAAACAAGGCCCAGAAAGCACAAACTTTAGAAACAGATTGAGAGTTTTGATTACATTGATATAAGCCACCAAAATCAAAGCAAAACACAAGCCACCTATTGAGAGACAGTAGTCACAGTCCATAAAGTTTAGAAAGGTAAAGAGCTTCCCCAAATACGTAAGAACGAATAACCACCCAAGTGAACAAAAGATATGTCTAGAAGAGGGAATCCAAATTGCAAACATATCTTGTCTGTGTTCAGACAAATGCAAATTTCAGACCATAATGAAATACTTATTTTTATTACCAGACTAGCAAAAATGTGAAATTCTGACAAATACCAAGTATGAGTGAGGCTGTGAAAGAAAGACCAAGGCTGTGAAAGAAAGACCATTTACGCAGGTTGGTGGCTCCCACCTATAATCCCGGCAGAGGGATCCAAAGTTTGAACCCAGACTGGGCAATTTAGTGACTCAGCACAGGACCCTGTTTCAAAACAAAAAAAAAAAGTTTAAAAAACCAATGGTGAAAGCATAAATTGATACCAATTTTTTTCTTCTTTTATAAAGTTGAAGCTATACATATTCCTTGACCTAGCAATTCTATTTCAAAATGTGTACCCCAGAGAAACTACACCAATGGGCTTGAGGAAACAGGACTAAGACAGCTCCTAGCAGCATGATAGTAAAAAATATGAAATTAACCTAAATCACCTGCATGGATAAATTACTGGTAATAAACTCATTTACCAAAGTGAAACTCCATTCTCTATATGTACATGGAGGAGTCTTAACATAGGGCTGAGTGTAAGAAGCAAGTGTCTAAAGGATTTATATAGAATTTAAAGTATGAAAATTGTCATTTTTTCCGTAGCTGTCTAATCAGGCTGTAAAATGGATGAGGGAGGGAAGGTCAGGGAATGAGAAAAGAAAAAAGAATCAAATTATTTCATGTGCCGGTACAAATTTCCCATGAGGAATGTAATCATTATGTATCTCTGAAAAGTACCAGTAAAAATAATTTTTTGTGAAAGAAAAAAAAGTGGGATAACTTTCTGTGAAGGCTGGGTGGTCAGTACTCTAAGTGTTGCCCACGCTGTCTCTCGGTCTCTCTGTCTCTTCCCGTACATACAGGGTGGGGCCTGGCACACAGGACGTGACCGGGAAAGCCAGCTCCTTCCTTCCCATCCATCATCTTCCTAGGAGTGGCCACACTGGGCAGCAGGAGTTTGTTTTAGGTGAATGGGAATGGTCATTGCTGGCAGGACCTGTGGAAGGACAGTCTGAGATGGCCTGGAACGGATAGGAGAAAGTACTGCTGCTCTCAGCACTTTCCTTCCAAAGAAGACAGATTCTGGGTGGGCAGGGACAGTGCTGGGGTTCTGGCCCCTCATGGTCTGTGAGCCCCTGTTCAAATGGGGTGGGAGTCTGGGGCCCTCAGTCTCCAAGTCATGACGTGGTCCGGCCAGGTTGATGGCCACCGGCCTGAGTCCAGCCCGTGATTCCTGCATGATTACATAAAGGGCCTGCTTCTCTCTTCCTCGTTTCGGTTTTCTCCCATCCACTTCTTACTCTGTGACAGTTGTTCTACTCATGAACAGCAGGTCTTGTTATTCTCTGGCATAGCTCAGCTTATTCATTCCTCTTGATTCATTTCTCCCCCCAGCCTGCCTGGTGATGATGTGACATCTCCATGGAAACAGATGTTGATCCCACAGTTGCTTAGCAATGTGCTGCGGGATGGTGTGAGCTGCACTCTGGTTTCCTGGGGGGCTTGGCATCCTTTGATGTGTCTGCGCTGTGGACCGGGATGAGTGGGATGCTTCTTCCCTCGCCTCTGCCCTTTTTATGTAAAAGTGAAAAGAACTGGAAATTTCCCTCGTTTGCGAGGAATGGCATCATGAGGAGAGCGAAGTGCTGGGAACCAGAAAACTGGGTTTGATGCAATCAAGAAGAAGAAGGCGCCATGTTCTCTCGGAGGCCCACAGAGTAGAGGCACCTTGGAAACCGTGCAGGGGAACCTATGACCAAAGACGAGTACATAGTGCACCCTTGTTACCTTCACAGTTCCCTTGGTACCAACACTGCTCACACTAAAGCACCCCTCACATTTGGGACAGGACACAACCACAGCTCTGAATACTTAAAACTATAAACCAAGCCAATCGATTGTTCAATAAGATATATTTAACCTCCGACCTTGCCAATTGTGTTAGAGCAGTGCCCTCCCCGTGTACCCCCACACGCTCATCTCAGCAGCAGGTAAAGACATGATGTCACTGGTGTTAAGAGAGATTCTATTCTGGCCTGGGTGGGTGGGCCCAACATAACCAGAAGGCTCTTGCTGTGGTTTGACTGTGGTGCGTGTCCCCAAGGTTCACGTGTTGGGAGCTCGTGGTGTGGGACCTTGATGAGGTGAAGCAGCCCTGAGGTCTTTGTGGCACTGGCCTGAAGGGGGTGCTGGTGTCCTAAAGTGAGTTCTCACTGGGGCTAGTCATTGTAAAAGCTCTCAGGCTCCCCGTTTGGCGATGTAATGTCTTTCTCTCACACGAGTCCCTGTGATCCACCATGAGGCCCTGACCAGAGTGGAGGTGACGCAGGCTCTGTTCCCTTTAATCTCCAGAACAGTGAGCTAAATAAACCTCTCTTTTATTGTGAAGTAGCCTGCCTCAGGCATTTTGTTATGGTAATGGAAAATGAACTAATACCACTCCTTTGCAGTGGAAAATGGAGAGAAAAGAGAAGATCTGGGTGCTACAATGTGAGAAAGACTCAACTGGCCATTGTTGGCTTTCACAACCAAGGGGTGTGAGAGAAGGAACACAGGTGGTCTCCCGAGGATGAAAGAAAAACAGATTCTTCTTCACTAGGGCCTCCAGAAAGACTACTGATCTACAGAGGCTAAAACAACAAATCTCTGTTGTTTTAAGCCACTGAAGATTTGGAAATTTGTAGAAACAGTGGCAGGACAGTCACGTGGCAATGATGTCACACAGCCTGTGGCCCAGGCAGAACTACCACTGGAGAAAACAGTCATCATTTCCTCCTTTGAAATAAAGGCAAATCTCAGGTAAAGTAAACAAGCCAAGCCTGTCACCAGGCCGCCCAGTCCAACCCTCCTGTGAGCAGAAGAGAGCAGGCTGGCTCCTCGGGGCTTCCAGGGAAAGTGGGACCCATGGCCCTGCTCATCTGATCCCACCACCAACTCTGTGGCACTGGCTAAGTTACAGAACTTGGTGGTACCTCAGGGTCCTTGTCTGAGATGAAATTTGTTAGTGACCTTGATAAGGGACCCTAGTTTCTTTCTTCCCTCAGCTGTCTTGAAGTTTGGTAAACTGTCTTGCTTAGTTCTGAGGAGTACGTTCTGAGCGGTCGGGAACTGCAGAGACATTAATAACTCTTTTCTTCGCTCTTCTCAGTCACCCTGTGCACACAGGTCCTGCAGGTCCAGGACACATCCGTCCTCCTGCAGCAAGCCTTCGGTGACCACTGCCGCCCATGCCCAGCACTCCGTGGCTGCAGTGCTTTTGCGTCCTCACTTCTCAGCACGTAGTGTTACATACGCGTGTTTAATATAAACTCTGCTCATAGACTGTTCATGTCTCTATTCCCTACACAGGGGACACACAGCGCTGGGCACATAGTGGCTTCAGCAGACCTTTGTTGGCCAGTGGTTATCAGTGGGTGTATTTGGGGTTCAGGAGAGCTGGTTACAGGCTCAAGTCAAAGCCTAGACCAGCTGGAAACCCTCAGGCTTTTCTTCTCTGCTACGCACAATGGCTTGCGTGGATTCAGGATTTCACCTTCCCCAGACTCCTTCCCCGGGGCCCCTGAGCACTGTGCGTGGTCTCAGCCTGGCCACAGCTTCCAGGCTGATCCTGTGCTCAGCTGGAGAGGTGTTACAATCTTTTGTTTTAAAACTGTCTTTGACCTGGCCTGCCTGGGCCCCTTCTCCAGTCTTGACCAGGCTTTATTTGTTGACCACAGCGCCTCCAGCCCCTGGTCCACTGGCTGTGGGATTCTCTGGGCTGTGACAGCCAGCTGGACTCCTGTTTTCCTCTGGCACTCACCCTAACTGGGGTCCAGTGTCCTACGTCTCCTGCTTTTGGGACACCTATCAACCCAATTGTGTACATTCAGTGCACCTTGGTTGGGGGGGGGGTCCCATTGAACCTGGGCTGAGTTAACACAGCCGCGTCTAAAGATGCGCTTCTGGTCTCCAGCTTCTTCATGCTCGGCCACCTCTGGAGTCACTGATGTTGATCTACCCTGGGATCTCAGGTAGATGCCAAGTCACCACGTCTCACATTCCTCTGGGGAAACTACTCGCGTGCCTGGCCCACTGTGAACCAACCCCAATGAGGCCCTCAGAGACCAAATGAATCCGCCCCTTACAGAGCCATGCCATCTTCTCCAGCCTCTCAACCTTCCCTGAGAAAAATGGAAGACCGAAGTGTCCATCCTGCTGATACCAACCCTGCAGCCACTCCTGGGTTTCTACTTAGCCGCAGCCCGTCGGAGCTCGCTGAGTAAGTAGTAGCTACGATCTGCAGGGGTAACAAGTGCCTGCCCCTTAAGCACCACCGATGAGAAGGAGCAAGAGCATCCTGCCTCGAAGCCCTCTGCTTTTCTCCACGAACCTCAACGCCTGGGCATGCGCTGCTGCAAGAAACATCCAAATACGAAATCTCGGTGACCGGACAGCCTGTATTTTCGCGTTGACCGGGATGTTCATCGTTGGATGCCTCTTGCCTGATACATTCGGGGCCTCTTGGGAGGCCACTTGTGTCTCCATCTGAGTCTCAGAAAAGCTTGCTGGCTGTAGTCAGTAGACCCAGCACCTGAGTAAAGGCACAAGTTCCACGCTGGCTGGAATTGCCACTGAAACACTGTCTGCACAGCAGATCATAATGTCATTCAGGAAGTTCACTCCATTCTGGGAACCTCCGAGAGGGACTTGTACATTTTCCCTCAACCAGAGTGAGATTCAGCGGGTGCAGACCCCAGTGTCTTCAGCCCCCCATCACATTGGAGGGAGAAGCTTGCTGTTTGCCCCAGGCCCTGCTTTGGTCACAGATTATAACTTCTTTCCAGAAGTTCAAGATTTTTCCTTTCTTTAGGAATACATTTTCTATTTTTATGTGGTCTGCCTTTCAGGGAGATTATTCTTGAGTATGAGGAACTTATTTTTGTTCCTCAAAGCTCCTTTCATTTGCCCAGATGGTCTTCCTTTCAACCACTTGCCATATTTTAATGATCCTTTATTCTTAGAAAATTTTTCCGAGTGATATATTTGATTCAAGGTTTTAAGCCAAAACGTGACATTTCACTACTAATTCCTGCCCATATGCTGGTGTTTCATCTTTTGGGGCTTCCTGGGAGAAATCGTGGTTAGCTGAGGTCATCAGAACGCAGTTTCCCAGGTAAGGTCTGGGCCACCCCTGCACCTACAGTCCGTGCGTTTCCTAGGATGCAGACCGCTTGGCACACTTGCAAACCCACTAGTGAACATTTTGGTGGGTGGGGATAGGGAGAAGAAGCCCTGGAATCAGCACTTTCCACAAATGCAGCAGGTGATTCTTGTACAATGTGGATGTTGGGAACCACTGCCCAGAAGCGAGAGGAGCACCTTTCCCTGCTGCCCCTAAGGCTGCCTTTCTCCGTAAATCTCTTCTCTGTACCTTGAGAGGGACCTGCCGTTGGGCCTTCTCACCTGTCTTTGTGGCCTGGATGTGGCTAGGATGTGGCTCCTGTCACTTTCAGGTCATGCAGAATCCCGATGGCCCTTGTGAAGGTGGGCTGTTCTCTCACAGTGGGCTCCATGGAGAAGGATCTGGCCACGGGGCTGAATGGACAAACAGGGGTTCTTGGCAGATAGACGGGTTCTTCCCCAATTTCCCATAGAGCAATATAAAAATGACACTTGAATTGCATGCTGGAATACCAGGTGAGGTTTCCTGGAGTGTGGAGCTTCCCCAAGCCTGGCCTGGCTGCCCTAAGGGCTGGGACAGTGGAACTCACACACAAGCAGCCCGTTGCTTTGGAAGCCCTGGATTACATGTTTGCAGCCACAGCCCAGACTAGAGACAGACAGTGGTCTGGAGAAATAGAAAAGAAAAAATGAAGCAATAGATTTTGAGGATGGGAATTTAAGATTTAACAACTGATGTGACGTGTGGAAAACAGAAGGGAAGGAGTTAGGTGAGACCCCATCAGAAACAATGACAGAGCTTTCCCTTGTTGCTGTCAGAGATTTTCACTCCCTTCCTTCATGTCCTTTTCCGGGGTCACTTATCCCAGCCACTGTGCCCAATGGCCTGAGGCTGCAGAGTTGGAGAGTCGGTGATACTCCCCAGATAATGTGGGATGGTGACTATTTTACCTCCCCGCTGCCTGTGCGCCTCCTAAGGATGGTTAGGAAGTATTCCGTTTCTCCTCTTTTTATTAATTAAGACATATAGACTGATGTACTTTTTTTTCATGCACAACCCCAGGGATGAGAAAGGGAGTTTATCACTGGCCTCATTTATTCTCTAACTCAGAGTTTGGCATGTTTTTACAATCACCACCAACACTGCCATATCAGCACACAGGCAGATGGTTCCTTCGACCTTTTCGTGAGCCCCTGCTCTGGGCAGCTCAGACTTCTCTACTGGCAATTTCCTGAGAGACTCCTGGGTTCTGGGATTACGTGGCTGCACGCAAGTCTTTCAGCCACAAGATGGCAGAGTAGAGCTCTCCACTTCCCTAATCATCTCAAATCCATAGCTCAGTTCCGACTTAAGGAATCACCAGATCCCTTGGCCCCTTACAACTTGCACCCCCAAATCCATTGGCCTTTAAGGAAACATGAAGAGAAACAGACTTACAAGCAGGCTAGACCCAAAGGACATCTTTTAAACGTGGTTTAAACATGGGTGGAGCTTTATGCTTATATAGTTCTGAAGAGCTTCTTTAGGAAAGCAAAATGCAAGTTACTCTTACAAATTTTATAGAAAACATAAGATCATATAATCAAGAGGCCCCACAGATTATGCATCGTGAATGTCCCAGTACATCTGCCTCTGCTTAGGCACACTGAAGAGGGTCTAGGGACGGCCAAAGCCTGGGTCACTAACCCCTTTGGTGTGCATCTTGCTTGGCACAGGTGCAAAACTACAGTACCCTTGCATTTGAAGACAGCAGTCATCCCAGGGCCTCGGGGCCCTTTAAAAATGTCAAGCTAATTATTAGATGATTAGATAATAGCTCCAGTGTGTGCTGTCTGGACGAGCTGGGCTACAGCTACCAAAACAACTTGACAATGCCAAGTGACATGTTTGGAAAGGAGCGAAGGGCTGAGTGTTTCAGCCTGGAGGGTGGGAACAAGCCGGAGGGGGCCTCTGCCAGGAAGAGGCCTCACAGGGCTGGACGGGAAGGAGTGTGCAGAGGGAGGAGGGGGTGCCTTGCAAGCTTCCTCTCCACGCAGGACTCGGACCAGCTGCTCTGGGCCCCCCTAAGCTCTTTACAGGAATTCTTTCATCTCCCCTTCCAAACAGCCTTACAAGGTGGAGAGCGTTATTCCTAACTGACGGTTGAAAACTGGAGACAGATGCCATTCTGCTCACAAGTGGTGGGATCAGTACGTCGTGAACTTAGGATTTTCTGGCTCCCATTTTTGTTTTGTTTTGCATTTCTGTACTGGGCATTGCACCCAGGGTCTTCTCACTGAGCTATACCTGCTGCTCATTTTTTTATGTTGAGACAGATTCTTGCTAAATCACTAAGTTGCTTGAGCTAGGCTCAAACTTGTGAACCTTCTGCCTCAGCCTCAAGGGTGCTCCGAGCGCCTAGTCTGGCTCAGCTTTTGGCTCACATTTTAACCCCTACACTGCTAGTGAAGGCTCCCCAGGAGAGGAAGCCCTCTCTCTCTGCCCTGGTCGTTTTCTTGAACACAGGAGAGCTTTACTCCAGAGTCATAAATGACATTCCCCACCAGTCCCATCCTGGACTATAGCCAGGACCAAGGTCCCACGGGCCTGGGGCCTGGCATCATGGATTTTTCTTAGTGTTATATAATCACAAGCCATTATAGTACCAACAAGAGGGGCCTGAGAGGGACGGGTCTGCGATTTACAAACGTGCTCTGGGGAATCTAGGAAGCCCACGGAGTATTCCAGGAGTGGAGCAGGTTGGGAGAGGATCTAATAGGGCGGTCAGGTGGAGGGAAGGGGCAGCTTTGAGGAGCCCCCACCCCCAGACACAGCCTCTTTATGTGATGTCACAGCTGGGCTTCCTGATAAACTTGTGTTTGAACAGGGGACGCTATGTGCAGACCAACCTAGGTCCTCCTAGTCCTGCCCGTGCTATCCTGGCCGATCGGAAAGATTGATCAAGCAGCTAAAGCAAGAAAGTCCTTCTCTGGAAACACAACAGCCTGCTACAATTTACGAATAAAACAGAATACCAAGGAAACCAGTTACACTGGAATGCAGCTATCAAAATATTTTTAAAACTTCAGATTTGTGACACGTCACAGGGTCACGGATGTTGACTCTGCTTCACTCACTGGGACCTGGTATCAGCCTTCGTATCTGGGCAAGGGGACAGTGGACTGCATGTCCTCTGAGGTCCTTCAAGCAAGACCTTCTTGGCCACCTGGGATAATCCTCATCCTGCCCGTCTTCTAGCCTAAGCCAAGAGTCCCACACAGGAGGCCACCTGAGAGATGATGTGGTACTACTGAGGGTTTCTGAGAAATGGAGAAGGACTGCAGTTTCCTTCCTGGGAAGTATGAGGCACACTGAGCCTTGTTATCCCCCTCCCAACCCCCCATGGATGCAGAAAAAAGAAATCACCACCCCTTCTCGTGGCCTCTGTGGCATTCTGTGAATGAGTTTGAAAACAAACATGGGAAGGAGGAAAAAATAAGTCACTCATCCCAAAATAGCTCCCCGAAGCTCGGCAGGTCACCTCCTCCTGTGCCTCTGTCACACAGATGCTCTGCTAAGTGGACGAGGAGGCCACGTGACGGACCTTGGTCTCTCATGGGCCGAGGGCAGGGAGGGCCAGAAGCATGAGTTCTGGTCTTGGGGTGATGGACAAACTTCCTGGGCTCAGGGTACAGACTTCACTGGCGGAAGGACAGGCTCCAGGCCAGAGGCATTTTAGCTAAAGTCCTGCAAGGAGAGATATGGAGACATATTCTGCCTCACAGGTCCCCAGGAATTACAGCAGAAGAAAGCTCTAAAAGCCAGGCCACGGTGCCACTAAACTAGAAGAAAATCCTAACGACGGTAATAGCAATACTAATTCAAATGCCTAGCGTGATCTGGACCGATGGATCTACATTCGGGGCTGTGAGACCTGTGGGTAGAATTCAAGGAGTGTGTGGACTTGGACGGGGAAAAGGCCATGTCTGTATTCTGACTAGTGTCATAAATGCTTTCTCATTGCTAGGACATAATACCCAACACCCACATCTGAAAGGAGAGGTTCATTTTGACACACTTTTTAGTGCACAGATGGCTGACCCCAAGGCAGGGCGTGACTGCCCACTGCCCAGGGGCTGGCTGAGGCCTCAGACAGGAGGCCGAGAGGGATGAAGGCGCCCACCTGGAGCCTGAGGCCTCCGTCGTTACATGGGGATGGGGATACTATGTAGGCAGCACGAGAAGCATAACTGACCCATCATCTTTCTACCTGGAATCTTCATGCTCTCTCTGGTTCAGCTTCCCAGCTTTCAGTCCCATGACTATGACTCCTTTTCCTGCCCATGACTTCTAGCCACACTTGTCCAGTGACCACACCCTAACATACCATAACCCTTCTACCTCAGGGCCTTTGCACATGTTTCTCTTGTTCCCCTGTTCTTCTCTTGCTCCTCTACCTCCAATGACTTACCCATACCTCAAGTCTGACTGAAACACTTTCTTCTCTGTGTGTCTCCCTCTTGTACTTAACACTAATCATTGCTCTGCCCTCTGTGTCCCCCTGGGTAGAAACATGGTGTATGTGTGCCTGTCTCTACCCCTGAGCCTTCAGATCCTTGACTTGTCTTGTTCACTGAGTCCTAATGCCTGCTACAGACCTGGGCTCGAAGCAGGTGCTCAGAAATGTCCACCAACCTTCCTAGGCACCGGCTATG
Source organism: Dolichotis patagonum (assembly GCA_004027295.1). NCBI lineage: Eukaryota > Metazoa > Chordata > Mammalia > Rodentia > Caviidae > Dolichotis > Dolichotis patagonum. The sequence goes on from PVJX010000884.1 coordinate 74,045, forward strand.
TACCCCACACTCTCCCCTGCCCGAGGAATAAGTGTTCTTGGTCTTTGCAAACTGTATAAGCCAGGGGGGAAAACACAGCCAGAGGCCCTTGACCTCTCCTCAGCTCACCCCTCCGCTCAGGCCCTGCCACCTGTGCTGTGACCCCCGCAAGCCCAGGGGGTTCCCTAGAGACCTGCGCTCAGGCTGGCCTGCCCCCTCCGCCTCCAGGGGGTTGGTGGCTGGAACCCAGAACCCACCTGGGAGAGCCGCTTTGGCCTGGGGAATGTGGATGGAATGACTTTCAGCTCTGCTTTCCCAACAAAAATAACTTGGAATTTACGTCCCTGCACATACTGTTCCGTGTTTCTATTCAAATTCCTCTCACTGCTGCCTAGAAGCCTTTAGATTTGTAAATAGCCTGTCTTGGCATTTAAGAGGTCATAGCCATCTATCACCTGGAGCGTGTTATTTCAGCAGGGATTCTTTAAGTCCCCACTGAGAGCCAGGCCTGGCCTAGGCCAAGGGGACCCCAGATGAACTCAGTACGAAAGGGCAGGAGGGCAGAAATAGGGGCTGCAGGGCTTCTATGTATCTCTGTGCCAGGGACGGTGCTGGGCTCTTGGTAACATCCTAAGACCTTCCTGCAAATTATCATTCCTGTGTCCCAAGGGAGGAATCGCCACACCAGGGACTAACTACACTGGCACCTGACCTCGGACTTCTAGCCAGAATGGCCAGAAATCATTTCCTCTTATTTAAGCCACCAATGCATAGTACTTCGTGACGGCAGCCTGGGCAGACAAATACAGATGGAAGAAGTATTTCATTCATCAGAGCTGAGACCCACAGCAAGAAGTGACACTGTTTGGCCAAGTGGGAGAGGTGTCCCAGGCCTGTAGTGAGCTGGAAGCGCAGATGCTGAGCCTGGCCTGAGGTCCTGGAGGGAGCACCCCCAAAGCTCGAGCTGAAATGCTTAGGGCTGGAAAAGACCCCACCTGCCTTCTCCTGGAGGGTCTCTGAGGGGCTCCAGCCCTTGGCTGCCATAGCAACCAGGACCTTCAGACACTAAGGCTGACTGAATCTTCTGCCGGCAGTGGGTTGGGCTGGGAGGTGAGCAGGACTTCTTACCCTGCTGGGGTCCAGCTGTGGAGCAAGGGGAGCCTTCTTTGACACTTGGAAGACAAGGTGTAGTTCTGTAATAAACAACAGTGAGGTCCTGGAAAGTCACTGAATCCCCCCTGTCCTCGGTCTGTCCATCTGGAAAATGGATGACAATATGTACCTCCTAGCGCTCTGCCAGGATTATCTGCTTTGTCAGGGGCCAGAGTCCATTCTGACTGAGTGGTGCCTACTCTGTAATGACCGATGCAAGGCCGAGACCACCCGGCAGGCTTCTGTGAAAGCAACGGGGCATAAGATTTAATATACCTAGGCATGGGGTGATGGAGAACAGAAAGACTGTCCACAGGGGGCAAAGAATCAAGGTTTGGTTTTTTAATAGGGCTTGAATGGGGGCGCATCTGGCAGGGGATATTATGCAGGGAGGCCTGAGCAAACATGAGAGGTCAGCGCTCTCAGACTATCAGGTACAAATGCACGGCTGCTAGCACGTGTCCTGGTCTGAGAAGACTCAGGCCCTGCCTTATCTCTTCCTGATGGCCCGGTCCTGGATTTGCAGGGGTCAGGGCCTGTGCTGAGCTGTAGGTTTTTGCTGAGAACAATGTGACTGCTGAAGACAGGTCAGGTGCTAGGAAAGTCGTGCCCCAGTCCAGCCTGACACTCCAACCAGTGGCCGCATGGTTTTAATGCAAGCTGTGTAGTTCAGATGTGTTCTTAGCTCAGTGAACCTGCTCCTAACCATCTCACTCGTCAGCGCGTGAGCTGGGGACGGGCCATCTATTCTGAGACTGCACTTCTGTGTCCTGGGGACTTCCTCTTGGGGTTCTTATCCCACAGGGCAGAAATCGGTGGCCTGGCGCCTCTGGCGGCAGCCCTTTCTGAGGAGCACCTTGGCTACGTTCCTCCCCACCCCCAGCTTCTCTGCCCTCCCACTTCCTCCTGCCCCTCCCCAGGTGGGAGGCCAGGGAGACAGGGCCTGGGGCCTTCTGAGCCCGGGGAGCACCCGCACCAGCAGCCTCCTCCAGTGCCTCTTCCCAGTTTTGTTTGGAAAGTATCTTCAACGATGCATCTACTTAGGATGCTCCATGGATCTGCGAGAAAGGCAGGGTGTTTTTGAATGGATGTGATTGCTGGCTCTTTCCTTCTCTGCCCCCTCGAAAGAGTCTCATTCTTACTCATTTCTTCCTGCCTCTCCTTCTGCCTCACACACACTTTGGCAATGGCAGCAATACCCGCCCACAGGCCCACACTCAGGTACAAGCGTGCTCACACACACACACACAGAAGGCAACTGGTTCAACAATTACTATTCCATGACTCGATGGTTGATTCATACCTGTCTACCATGATGGATAGAAAAATAGATCATCAAGTGGGCAGGCAGTCAGCTAGGCAGGAAGAGTAGAAAGAAAAAGCTGGGAGAACCTGGAATTGATCATTGACTTTTCACTTGCAAATCCACTGAGCACTCGGTGGGAGAACTCAGCAGGAGGGGACCTCAGAGTGGAGCTCAGGTTGCGATGGGGAGGTGTGCACCCACCTGGGGCCCCTCCCAAGGGATCAGGGCGAGGACATTTGGCGAAGAGGACATCACTCAGTGTATGCAAGAGCGTGTGACGCTCACCTGCGTTTGGGAGACTGCCTGACCCAGTCAGCAGCTCTCCGAGGGTGTCCTGGGGGCGTGGACGCTCACTGGGAAGAGAGGACCGCAGATGCTGCAGGAGCCCCTGGAGACAAGGCCCTGGACACCAGGGTTCACAGCTGTCTGGTACAGGGCGAGCAATGGAGTCAGAAGAGCCAGGGCTGTCACTGATTAGCTTGGGGACCATGGGAAGCGCACTTAAATCTTTCTGAGCCTGTTTCTTTCTCTTAGTGAAGCAGTGTTGGGCCTCCGTTGTAATAGTGTTGTGCAGGGCTTTGCAGGGTCAGATGAGCTGGGGTATGCCCAGGTGCTTTCCAAAAGTGTTCTGAAATTATGAAGCACAACACATGTGCCATTTTATTTTTCTAAAAGCAAAAGAAGCTGAGGGATACCGTGAAGTCTAACAAGTTGGTTGAAACTGTGATTATACTCCCTATATACTGCGTGGTCGTGTGAAGGTTCTGGAATAAAAGTAGATATGTTTCCTCTTCTCCAAAACCATGCACTGACCTTATTTTTGTAGCTTTATACATCATTGCAGTACTCTTCTATTGTTGGGTGAAATAGTCTATAACCATCAGCTAAGTTCAGTTATTATTCAAGTCTTCAAGTCTAATTTTGGAATCAGGTGGTATGGTTCCTTTAATTTTGTTCTCTCTCTCTTGTTTTTTTTTTTTTTTAATTTTTTTGGTTGTTCAAGTTCCTTTGCTCTTTTACGCAAACTTTAGAATCACCTTGTCAATTTTTATGAAAAATTTTTTGTGGAGTTTCATTGGAATTGAATCAAATCTGTGGATCAGTTTGAGGTGACTTGATCTCTTAATAGTAGATCTTCCCACTTCCTCCATTTATTTAGGTTTTCCTGGAGCCTTTCAGTAGTATTGTGCAATTTTCACCACATAGGTGTGCGTATATTGCAAAATTTAGAACAGTATTTAATGTGTTTGGTCTTTAGTCATCTTTTTCAGTCTGGCTTAGAGTATTTATTTTATTCATTTTCTTCAGAGAACTAGCTTTTTATTTTATTTAGTTTTTCCTGCTGTTTTCCTGCCCCCTTTTACACTGATATTTATTTGTTTACACAGGGTCTTACTACATAGCTCAGGCTGGCCTTGAATTCGTGATGATACCCCTGCCTCAGACTCCTAAGTGCTAGCATTACAGGTGTGTGCATCACACCTGGAATTCTTCTATTATTTCTTTCTTCCTGCCTATCTTCAGTTTAATTTTCGGTTCTACTCTAGTTTCCTAAGGCGGAAGTCAGTCATTTATTTGATACTTTTCTTTTTCCCAGTATATGTGCACAATGCTATACACACCCCTGAATCTAATCATTCACTTAAACAGTTCACCTAAAGCTGTGTTTTCAGTTTCATTTAGTTTAAATTTTTTCCAATTTCCTGTCACCTCCTTATTGACCCGTAGGTTATTTAAAAATACTGTTTTAAAATTTCCAAGTATTTGACATATTTGAAGGCCTTTTAGATACCTTTTAGGTTTTGATTTCTAGCTTAATTTTGCTGGGCTGAAAACATATTCTGTGATTTAAGTTCCTTTAAATGTGTTCATTTTTAAATGCCCTGAGTGTAGTCTCGTTTATGAATTTTCCATGTGCTATGAAAGAATGAGCATCCTCTTCTCGCTGGGTAGAAGTCTATACACAGTGGTAAGGTGAAATTTCTGTTCAGATTTTCCACACCTGTAGAGATTTTCTGGCTACTTTTCTATTAGTTGATTAGAGAGGACCATTGCAGCTGCTAAGTACAATGTGACTTTTCCTATTATCCTTTCAATTATATCAGGTTTGCTTCGCATACTTGTACACTTTCATTTTAGGTGGACACATATCTAGGATTCTTATGTTTGTAATAATTTACCCTATCATTGCTGTATACTGCCTTCCTGTATCACTAGTAGTATGCCTTGCTGCAAAGTTTTTGTCTGATAACAACATGGCTACTCTGGACTTACTTTTAAATAGTGTTTGCATAATACTCTTTATTTCCCATCATTTTAATTTTCTCCAGCCCATGCCTTTCTATGAGGATCCTGAGTTCTGAATCTCATAAAGATACAGATACTGATACATAATTTTGTCTTCAAAAATCCAACTTGACAATTGCGTCTTTTATTTGGTGTACATGAGAGTCTGCTAGGAGTGCATTGATGAATTTTCCCAGATTGGGTGGCTTAAAAAACAACAATTTTTTTTCAGAGTTCTAGAGGATAAAAGTCCAAGGCCAGTGTTTTAGCACGCGTTGTTTTCCTCCCCCTCCTCTTCCCCTCCTTCTTTCTCCTTCTCCTTCTCCTTCTCCTTCTCCTTCTTCTTCTTCGCCTTAGAATCTCATTTAACCTTAATTACCTCTTGAAAGGCCCTGTGTCCAAGTACAATCACATAGGTTCTAAGTCTTAGGGACTGAACATTTGAATTTTGGAGGGACACCATGGAGTCTATACAGTGTATATGGGGATTTACATTTAATGTAATTATTAAGAGGTTGCATTACAATCTATACTCTTGCTAGTTGTTTTTCTTTTTTCATATTGAACATTTTATGTTTTTCAATTTTAGGGTTATTATTTTTATTTCATTTTAAATTTATCTTAGCAGTTGCCATAAGGTTTATAATCTACATATTGAATTAATTACAGTCTATCTCCAAAAACTGTCCTGTTGCTTCATTGGTACTGGAAGGATCTTACAATATGTTCTTCATCCTTTCCTCCCATTCCTTGTGCCCTGGTGTCTTACATTTCCTTTTTCTTTGTGATGTAAGCACCTAAAACATGGCTACCACTTTTGCTTCAATCAGTCAGTTATCTTTTAGAACAATTAAAAATTTATGCCCATGTAGGCTACCTCCATGCTCTTCATTCCTTTGTGTAGATCCTGACTTCTATTCATTATTAAGTACTTTATTCAGAAGAAACTCTTTTGTTATTTCTTGGGGTGCAAATCTGCTGGTATTAATGTTTTTATTTTTTTCTAAAAAAATGTAATCAGTCTTCTATGTCTGAAAGATATCTTCATTGCAAGTAAATTCTGAGTGAACAGTTTCCTATATTCCTTTCAAGACTTGAAAAGTATTATTCTATTATCTTCTGGCTTATATAGCTTTTGATGTCTGCTGTGCGGTATTTTTTTGTTCCCTACACGTTATGGGTCATGTTTCTCTGGTTCCCTGTGAGCCTGGCCCTGACTGCGTGTGGTGATGTGCACAGAACTGGCTAGGTTAGTTCTTTATCCCCTCAGTCCGCTTTAAGCAATGCAAATGGCTCTAGCCAAGGCACTGATGTGTGGTCATTACAGCAATGGACAGGTCAGTGATGCCCGCCTATAGCTCCCAGCTAGTACCATGAGCTAGGCTGAGGGATGCTTTGCTGTCTGTCTTGCTGTCAGCTGGGACCCGGCTGGGATTGAGCCTTGTGAACCAGGCTGTGAAGTCTCAGTGCACAAAGAGGACACAAAGCTGACGCACAGACCCTGAAATACAATATACTTCCTCAAACTGTGCTATGCAGATTACTTTTCCTGTATTCCTCTCTCTCGCTGTGTATCGCAGAGGTGCTATCTCACCTCCTTCTAGCCCAGCTCGCAGCACTCACCCCTGCCACTCTCACGGCCACTCATGGTGCAGCCACCCCTCTCTTCATGAATTAATAAAACCCAGGCTGGGCCCTGGGTGGAGGCCTTTGTTCTGGTAGCCATCTTTCTAACTGGACTCAGGACCTCCCTGGCTCCCCCCAGCTACAGATACGTGTTCATTTCCTTATTCTTTCAGTGGGTTGTACTGGAAGAGGTAGACTGGAATTACCTATTGGGATCCCAGTAACCTTTCCCTGGGATTACAAATGTGTATTCCTCCAGACCAAGACGAGGCTGGCAGAGAGCAGTCTCTATAGCTACCTTCAAACTTTTCTCCACTCTTCGAATATGATATGTTTAGGTTTCCTTCTTCTCATCCTTCATATTCTTTATTTTCTTCTATCCTGTATGCATTCTTTGATTGATGGATCTGTCTTTTGGTATTTGTTTTTATGTATGTATGTATGTATGAATGTATGTACATTTGTGCGTATATATGTATGAATGTATGTACATACATATGTTTATGCATGTATGTATACGTATGTATCTATGTATTGCAATACTTAGAATTGAACCCAGGGCTTAATGCATGCCAAGCGAGCAATCTACCACTGACTTACATCTCCACTCTTTTTATTTTATTTTGACACAGGGTTTTGCTACATTTGCTTGAGTTTGTTTCAATCTTATCCTGCCTCAGCCTCCTGAGTAGCTGAAATTAAAGCCTGTCACACAGAACCCCGCTCACTCTGTTACTTACTTCAAAAAAAAAAACTATCAACCAGTATCTTTTTATGCTTTCTTTTTTTTTTGTTTGTTTGTTTTTGTTGTTGTTGTTGTTGTTTTTATCGGTACCAGGGATCGAACTCACGGCTGCCTGCTTGCAAGGCAGGCGCTTATGCCGCTGAGCTAAATCCCCAGCCCCCAACCAGTATCTTTTTAAATATTGCTTCTGCCTTATTTTCTTTTTACCTCTTCATTTTCATTTATATGAGGCCGTTTGACATTGTCCTGCAGCCTATATTTAGCTTTTCACTTATTTCTTTCTCTGTGTTTCAGTTTGGATAATTCTATTGATTTGTCTTCAACTTCACTGTTTTTTCCCTTGGCTGTGTCAAATCTACTGATGAGTCTTTGGATGATATCATTCATTTATTTTCCACTTCTAGCACATCTGCTTTTTGTTGGAATTATCTTCTTGGTCATGCATATTATCCACTTTTCACAAACCAACAGGATCATCAGAATTAGTTTAAACTTCTTGTCTGATAGTTGCAATGTCTGAGCTGTTTTATTGATTGCCATGTCTCTTGATAGAGAGCTGGATTGTTTTTTTCTTACTTTATGTGTTTTGCAATTTTTTTATGGAAAGCTGGAGACCTTGTGTAGAACAATAGAGACTGAGGTGCATGGTATTTATGGCTGGAAACGATCACGCCTTGTGTCTTATTGGGTTCTTGCTATGGGGCGTTGAGCAGTCTAGTCAGGGGTTGAGCTATGTTTGGGTTTTGTTGTTGCTATGGTCACCTCTAAGGCACCTCAGGAGTTACATTTGTCTCATATATCTCTGTGTTTAGGGTTGTAGCTGATCTACCAGAGTTTTTTACTGCATATCTATCCCGCTCTCAGATTTAGGGTTTCCTTGCATGCCTACAGTTGCAGGAAAATCATTCTGAATCATTTTGAATCCCCCCCCCCAGTGATTCCAGAATACTTTTGGCCTGGGGGCGGGGCTTGGGGAAGGAGTGAGTGACATTCTTGCAATCCTGCTTCAGTTTCACTCTTAAGCAGAAGCTCTGTCCCTGTGGTCCCCGTGTCCTGGAGCTGGGGATATTTCGGTAGGGCCCCCCACCCTACCCCATCTGCAGAAGACCACTGGTCTGCACATATTTTCACCTGACCCAGAGGGAGAGGATTTTTACTCTTCCTTCTTCAGGCTGTGGTAGGTCTTCACCCATGTCCTAAAGAAAACAGGATTTGCCGCCCCTTTCCTAACGGGTCTTTTACCCCAACAGGACTTAGGGGAAAGGGTCTTTTCAGAACTTAGTGCTTTTCTTGAAGCACTGTTCTTTTCTCCCAGCCATGAACAGGAGAGGATTTGTGTGATTCTCTCCCCCACCATTACCTCTTGTGAGAACTAAATGTGGGTCCGTGGAGAGGGGACTGAAGAAGGGAGTGTGTTTCCCTTAGGTCTGCAGCTCTCAGCGGTGGGTCTGTCGATCTTGATCTTGCAGGCCCTGCCTGTGGCCCTTAGAAAGTGGCTGAAAAGTGAGGCTGAATTCTCTCCTTTTCACATAGAGTCTGGTAGGTAAGGAACCACTCCTGTCCTGTCTCCCTGGAAGCATCTATTATTCGTGGCATCTTGAATTAGCTTATTGCCTGCAACTCCCATTCTCTTATCGATGTCAGCCCTGTACCCTTGCTTCATGCCCGCTTCCCTATTGGATCAATATTAGTTGAGCAGCTATACTTCTAATCCTGTAGGTTGATTGTTGAACCACATTGAACCCATGCAGTGACTTTGTTGTATAAATTACCCCGACAAAGGGCCTCTGGCAACACGCCTGGGACCCCTCCTGTATCTGAGGACCTATTCCCATTCCCCATAGCCCTTTCCTGCTCTTAATTTCCTTTGTCCTTTGAAATTTATTCTTCGATTTCAGGGGACACGAACTTGGCACATGTGACATCTATCAAGTTGGAAGTTGTATTTCTCCTATATCATTAGTTCTTACCTTATGCTATAGCTCTCTGTTATTTGTTCTTATATACTTTCCAATTTAAGTTTTGAATAGGATACACTATCACATGTTCCAAAATTCAAAAGAATGTCTTTTCCACCCCTATTCCCCTGCTGCCTAGTTCTCTGTGCTGAAAACCGGTGTTACTAGTTTCTTGTTATCCTTTCAGAAATATTTTGTGCAATTATAAGATAGTATCTATGCATTGTTGTCCTACTTATTTTTCACAACAGGTAGCACACTTGACACACTGTTCAGTTGTCTTTCTTTTTTAAAAAAATGGCTTCACAATATATGACTTGGGGACCTCTCCTGATCAGTGTAGAGTTTCTAATTTAACAGCTAGGGCATATTCCACTGTATATGGGTGTGGTATTTATTTGGCTACTATACCATTTACTTTATCACCTCCCCTGATGGACATTTATTTAGGCCAGCTATTGCCTTTGATATTGTCTACAAACAGTGCTGTTGTGGCATTTCCTTGTGCGCAGAGATTATCTGTGGGATAAACCACTGCTCGTGAAATTCCTGGGCCTAAGGACATATGCATTTGTGTCCTAGCCATTTCCAAATTGCCCGCACAGGTGCTGAACTAGTTTAGATTTCCTCTCATACAAATCATAAGAGTTTGCCTGTTTCCTACATCTCTGCCAAATAGAACGCTCCCCAACTTTTGGTTATTTGCCAATCTGATGGGGCAAAAATAGTATCTCGATGCAGTTTTAATTTGTGTTTATCTTAGTAAAAGTAAAGCCGAATGTCCTTAATAGGTTAAAGAGACATTTTGTTTTCTTTTTCTGTTCTCTAACATTGAGAGATTTTAAAGGGGCGTGGGTGGAGACCAGCCCAGGATTAGGCCCCGACCTCCTCCAAATTCAGCCAAACAGTTCCATTTTTACCATTTTGTATACATTAGGGCTCCAGCATGAGTTTTATTGTGAGATAAATGTTTCTGTTACATTTAAAGAGTTAGAAAATCATTGACCAGATGCAGTGTGTGTTTGAATCACTTTCGATGGCTGAGGAGCCATAGAGACTCCTATTGTGCTCCTTGCTTCTTTAGATACCAGGCCCTCTAGAAGAAATCCAGGCTGAGAGAGGGGGAAGATCTCAGTAACTCTGCAAAGCATTTCCTGAGCAGTTGGAGGTACGGCCTTCTGTACCTAACACGCGAGTGTCCAGGACAGGCCAGCTTGGCTGACCTCTCTGGGGTACAGTGGAAGCCACCTCCCCCACGTGTCAGGCAGGACAAGCTTGCGTTTCCCTGCAAGGTGCTGCTCCCGGCCAGCTGACAGGGGGCATGTTTCCATGCTTCGGAGAAGGCCTGAGACTCTCTATCCTGAAGCCCTTCAATTTTTAATTCCAGTGCGAGGTGGACATAGAAAGAACTCAGGAGTCTGTGATGGGGCCAACATCTCGGAGGACATAAGGGAACCACTGTAAAGCCCAAGCAGAGACAGAGACAGAGACAGAGACAGAGACAGAGACAGAGACAGAGAGCTCGGTGTGGGAGGTCAGGGCCTGAGCGTAAATCTGGGGGAATGAGTCCAACTCCTGCAACAGGGAATTTTAGCCAATCTAATCCCATTCCCAGGGGCAGCAAGAGCCTGCTGATTTTTGGCTTAGAAATAATACTCTACCTGTGCATCAGAGATGAGAGAACTTAGCTTGCTGTTGCCCAGACCTACGCTCTGTCTCTCCACTGTGGCCCCCTGGGTGCTGACCAGGGCTTTCTTCTCTGTCCAGCTGGGGCTGTGACAGGCTTATTCGTGACAGGGACAAAGGCAGCCCCTCCTCAGCGCCTGCCTTTCTGACCCTGCACCCCTACATCCCTCAAGAGATTGAACCTTAAACCCCGTGGTGCCCACACTTTGACTTTGTCCTCTCTTCAGTGTCAAAGCTGCAGGTCCTCAAACTCCTCGTCGGCGAGAACCGTCAGTGTGCAGAAAGTACCCAGAGTTTGCAGAGCCCACAGAGGCTCGAGCTGCCCAGAGCTGCCCCCACCCCGTCTGTATGGTTTCCAGCCTCTGAGCATCTGTGGTCCATCAGGGTCTGCACCTCCGGAGCTGGGCGAGACAGGGGGCCATGGCAGTGACAGGTTGCCCACAGCTAACTGACCCCGGTCACTTGTTATATATCAGGTGCTGCTTAAGCTCAGCAAGCTTGTGGTCTTGGCAAAGGCTCTAGCACCCCTTCCAGGTAAGACTATTGTTACCCTCATTTAAGAGCTGAGGAAACTGAGGCTCTAACCTCACACATCGGCATCCCTCTGAAAAGCAGTCAATGCAGAGGGAGCTGAGGGTTAGGACTCCTTGACTCTAACGTGCTCTATCCAGGGACCACTGGGCCCAGGCCTCAGGCTGCTCCCCGCATGCTTTCCAATGAGACTCCTGGGGGGCGGGAGTGGAGTGGGACGAGCAGAGGTCACAGGTGCTCCCTGGCCTGGTCTGCTGGTCCCACGGGGACACGTGTCTGCCCATGTGGCTGTCCCGAGGCTCCCCAGGAACATTTGGGGACGAGAGGATTAGAGGCCACCAGCCTGCAAATGCAATTGCCAAAGGAGTTCAGCCAAGGGGAGGATTAGCAGAGCATTTGCAGGAAGTTCTCCACAAACCCCTCTGGCTCTTGGCAAAGATTGGTTGCAGGCCAGGAGAGGTCCTGTTGGGTGACGCAGAGGGGCAAGGAGCCTGCTTTCCTGGGGATCCCGGCACCTCTCCAGGGAGCCTAGGCTGGGCCCATGCAGTGCGGTGGGCTTGGTGGGCCCCTGCCCTCCTGGGGCTGGGGAAGCTTCTAGAACGTTTGCCTGGCCATTGGATCAGGGATGATGCTTGGCCCCCACCCCACAGGGTCATCACCTTCCTCTATCGAGGGCCCCTTGTCTCCCTCAGAAGGACCCAGAGCTCAAGTTAACTTGTCTGTGCTAAGAGCACAAGAAACAGCCGCGGGTTTGTTTCCACAGCCCCAGGCTGCCACCTGGAGGTCTCAGGAAAGCGAAGAGAAAGGACTGCAGAAGGGAAATGGCAGGCATGTGACAAGAGCTCTTCATGGAGAATTCTCTGCTAGGCACCAGCCTGACTCTTGACACTGTGACCTCACTTGGAAATGAGATTCTCAATGTCTGACTGAACTCAGTGGCCGGAAATGTTGCTTGGGGCATTTTGCTTAATCTGTACAGTTACCTTGTCGGGTAGAGTTAACCTCGTCATTAAATAGACAGCAGGACACAGGTCAGAGATATTACGTGACTTCCAAAAGTCACACAGCAAGTAAATGGCAGATCTAGGATTAGAACTATAGCTCGAGTTTGTTCCTCCTGCAGCCCCCAAAGCTCTGCATTCCCTGATGGGCTTTGGCCAGGGCAGGCACGGGGCTGGGGAGCTGGGGTGTGTGTGGAGAACACAGGTCTGATTGTGGAAAGGGACACAAGGGAAATCAAGGTCAGTGTCCATTTGTTTCCTAGCTTCACACTGACTTCCCTTTGCAAAGAGAGCAGAGACTGACCCGCTGTGGACAGATACTGAGGGCAAGACCAGAACTCTGCCATCTTCACACTAATCCAAGCACTCTTCAAACAGGTGGTCACTCTCAGAGTCCAGGGAGGTGCAGCCCGAGGGAGCCACCAGCTCTGGGGACCTGGGTCAGTGAAACGCTTCATTTTCATCCTTTTGCTTTCTAGTTTTTTCACTGCCTTTAAGCCACATTGTTTAAAAAAAAAATACCACCACCATAGGAAGAATCCTTAGAGATTTTTGATGCAGTAATATATTCAGTGACAGACAAAAAAGAAGAATTTATTCTGGGGAAACTGAGGCACAGAGAGGCACGAGATATTTCCATAGTCATAGTTAGCCACTGAATTGGGCCTAAAACTTAGAAGCCAAGGCCCCAACCTGCTGCCTTTCTACTCTGTTGAACGGCTCAGGCCGAGGGCAGTGCCCAGCAAGCGAAGGGCAGTGCCAAGCAAGCGAAGGGCAGGCCTCGAGCACCAGGCAAAGTCACTGGAGAGTGAATGAGGAATTTTGAGCAGGGGGCGGGCCTGCCAGGTCTGTGCTTTTCCCAGAGAGCCCAGTCCTTTCCCATTGCTTCCGCTGGTTCTGAACAGGCTTGTCTTCGGGAGAGAGGAAGAGCTAATCTTACAAATCCCAGGCCTCGCCTGGCGTTATATCCACGCCTGGCCATATTTGCTGTCTGGTCTCCTGATGTGTAACGAGGCCCTTTGGCTCAGCCTGGTCCTTGATTCTCACCCCTGCACCCGAGGGCCCCCTGTGGGAGATGAGGTATGAGGGAGCTGCGCACCCACTTGCTGTCAGGGGCCTCCTGGCTCTTAGGAGGATGATGCCCCCTCACTTGGCCCCAAGGTCCTTTGACAGCATTCTCTTATTTAGCTTTCACAGCAAACTTACATGGAAGTACTTTCCCCACCCTTAAAACTTGCAGAGCAGTTTTGCGTTCATTGCAAAATTGAGCAGAAAGTTCCCACATACCACCAGCCACAGCCTGGGCAGCCTCCCCGCCGTGGGCACTGCCCGCCAGAAGCATGGAGAGACCCGTGTCACTACATCACCTCCGCAGTCCACAGTTACGCTTCAGGTCACTCTAGGCAGTGGATTAACTAATGGGCAACACCCATTGCCCGTTAGTTAACACCCAGCTGAACTGAGTCAGTGTCGTGCTGGGTGTGGAGGGCCCGCCTGAGGGTCACTGCCAACAGCATAAAATGAGAACAGGAGGGCAAGACAGCACGGCTGTTGACTCTCCTGGAGAAGCTTGTTGTGCTGGTTTGCCTGATATGAACTTGGCTGTTCTCAGCATTAGAGGAGCTCGGGACCTCACTGTCACTTGGGTGATCCCTGGTCCTTACCTTGAGAATTGCTTCCTGGCTCCAGTGCAGATCCCTCAGCCTGCTGGTGCAGACTTTCCAGCTTCCACCACTGACCCTTGGGCCTTCCCAGTGCAAATCCTTGACACAGACTTGCATGAGGCATTGTCGTGGGCTCTTGGCCTCGGGTTGGACATTTCTGTAGAATCCAGGCCTTCAGTTGGATTCTCTGGGTCTCTAGTGTTTGGACGGGATCTCCTGCACTATTTTGCATTTTACTCTGTGGGGTAAATATTATAAAATAACCCTATAAATTCTGTGTCCTGTATGAAATCTTTTCTCTTGTGAATCCTGACTACAACAGAATACCCCATGGGTTAGGAGAAGAGGCAGGGTTTTCGAATGACCATTCTACAAGGGAGGCAGTTAGGCCTTGAAGAGAGGACCAAGGTCACCTGGCAGGAGGTGGCAGGGTAGATCTGTGTGACTGTATACCAGGCCCCACAGTTCACCTCCAGACAGGCACAGTTGCCACTGGAGATGGAACTAAAGTGGCAGAGCTGCTGTCTTGGAGGAGCTCGGTCCCACGGGGACACAGATGTACCTAAGTGTCTTGTCCATCTGCCTCGTGCCACCACATGCCAGAGCAGCAAGCACTCCCCGGGCTTCCCCGCATGCTGCACTGGTGGAGCAGAATGTGGAAGAGTTTACAGGGTGGAAGAGGCTGGCACCTGAGATATTCCCACAGTTACTCAGGACAACATTGTAACATCAGTGGGGTGACAGTTACTATTGAAATGGATCAGGACCTTAGGAACTCACCGCACAGACTTCCCCTTGCTCTGGCTCATTCTCATCTCCAGGTACCTGGGCACCCAGGGCTGGGACCAGTGCCTCTTTCTTCCCAGTGGGACACTCTGGACTTCCCGGTGAGGCCACACTGCCCCGTGGTTCTCTAGTCTAGCTGGCTACCAGGGCAGTGAATGCTCAGCTTTCCTGATGGGCCTGGCTGCCCCATGGGCGGATGGCCTGGGCCAGAAGCTATTTTCTTTTTCCAAGGCCTCATGGCCTAGTAGGAAGATTCTGGCTGAGGAGTGTGACTGACCTGCACTATGCCCTGGTACCTGCCTGGGCATGGCGACTCTCGGTTTCCTAATCTGAAGTTGTGGTGTTAAACCCTGAAGAGGGTTTAAGGCTTTGAGAATATAGTGTAATTCCTGTCACAGCATAGGCGCTCAGAAGCTTAGCTCTTATTTCTGGGCCAGATGAGCGGACCCCTTGCATGCCCCACCTCTCACAGCTCTTGTCTAGAAAATACGCCCGAAGAGGTGGCAGTCAAGAGGCCAAGGGATCCGCTTCTGCAATTTCCCAGTCTGACAAATCGGAATCAATTTCTCCTCTTGCGAGCCATTAAAACTCATCACCCATGAAGCAGATCCATGTGCCTTATCTGATTTTCATTTCGGAAACCTAGTATCAGTCCTGACTTTCTAATGGGGAGCCGGGGTGGAGAGGGGCTTGTTAGCCTGCTCTCTCTTCCTCCTGTACCTGGCCAGGCAGCTCCCCCTTCCCACTTCCGGGCCGGTGAAGAGTGATTCTCTTTCCCTACAGGACACTGGAGACTTCCGGGGAGCTGCAGGTCCCCTCCTCCCAGCCCAGATCTACTAAACAGGAATCTCCTAAGGTTTTCTGGACGCTCTTCTCTGGCTTGGGAGTCACAGCCTTAAAGCCTCAGAGGACATGTGTCTCACATCTGTGTGTCATAGAAGAGGGTCCAAGAAGCAGGGCTGGGAAGGATCGGGTGGTTTAACAGCAAAGCAGGGGCCATCGGGGGAAGAACAAATCCTTACCATCTTCAATCCCTCTGTATTATAAGTCCTACTGTCCTTAATTCTTCACAGAGAGGGCCCTGTTGGCTTGGTGTAGAAATATGCTCTACACCCACCACCCACAATACACACACACACACACACACACACACACCCCGGCTGAATCACTAGCTCAACCATGTAAGCTACTTCTGTTAGTACTCAGTATTTTTCCACTGCTAAAACGTGTATGTTAATATCTAGTTCAAAGACTTACGAATATAAAATTGTAAGACGTGCATGCAGGATCCGCACAACACAGGTCCCAGCATAGAGTAAATGTGCCTGGGTGTCAACTCCAGATCTATTGCCCTTTGCCCTACCTTGTCCTACCTGGGCTCTCTAGACCCTGAAAACATTTCTTTGCCCACTGGTGCAATGTTCAGTTTTGTCAGTAGAGGGTGCTAGAGGGACACTGCAAGGCCTATAGGGAAGCGCTTCTGGTTGGCCCTGGTGCCTGTGTTCTTCGTACAGTGACTGCCAGGAGCCCGTGGGAGGCCCTCTGTCCCCAGAACCCAGCAGGGCATGTCCTGGGCTCCAGTTCCAGTCCCTGGGCAACCTATAAACTATGGTCTCATCTGGTTCTCAACACCTTCTCTGGGAAATTTCCCTCAGCCTTGGGGGTGACATCGCATCTTGCACTTACTAACTTGTAGCTCTCTTTTGCCCTTTTTAGGAGTTAAGTGCCTTTTACTAGTTTATACTACTTTATATTACACTTTCCTTATTCAAGTTGCTGGCGTGACTCTTGTCTCCTGACAGGACTCTTAACTCATATACCATAGATGTTTCAAAATAGTAGTGTACGACCTCTTACCTCAAAAAAGTATGAGTTCACATATCATTTAATGATAGGGAAAATTACCACACAGCACTAGAAACTATGGTAACTCCAGAATTTGCATCTGCAAGCCAAACAAATGACTTCCTTCTTTAAGGAAGTGTTCCCACTGTGCTCATCTTGGCGACAGTCTAGGAAAGTTGGGGGGGGGGACATGAGGAATGAAGTCACACCCAGCATCTCTGCAGCTGGCTTCTTAGAATGCACCAAGATCTGTAGAAATCATGAGGCGGTGAAAGATTATACTTCCAGAAAGACTTAGGAGCCCAGGCCAAACACTGGTGACAGGAAACATGACTCAAGAGGCAGGAGGCCTGCTCTTCTTGGGTGAGAATGAAACAGGACTGAGGAAGGACCTGGCAAGCTGAGCTACCTTGTTCTCAGCAGAACTTGTGCCTGGTTCTGAAGCCTCCACTCCCAGCCACCCTCTCTACCCTTTGCCATGTGTGGATACAAGTACAGGAGTAAAACAGCTAAGAAGCATTCTTTAGGAATATGCATTCCAAGAACTCCAGTAACAGGGAAGATTCTGGCACCCTAGTGGGCAGAACCAGGTGTACTGCCTTCTGACCCTACAGAACCTTAACCGACTTTGTTCTGGCTGGGTTTGTTACTCTTTCCCTGCTTCAGTAGCTGTAGCTGGGAAAAAGACAGACACTGGCATGGAGCACCCGTGGCCAATGGCTGTGCCATGTGGTCCTGTCTCACAGTTACACGGTGCTGGGTGTGTGGACAGAAGTGCACATGATCCCCTGGGCGGAATGTCAACCCTGGGCTGCTCCTAGAACTATGAACATGGCAGAAACTCAGAGAACAAAGGAATCGCAAGAAATGGATCTGGGGGCTAAGCCAACCCCCTCGAACAAACAGACTAAGATCAGATGCACTTGGAAGACTGAAGTCTCAGCCCGCTACCTTGCAGCTCTCACACTGTGGATTTGTGTTGTCAATTTAGCCACAGCAAGAGCTGGACTTCTGGTCGACTCCTAATGTTGTCAGGCTGGGCCTGGACTAGCAGAGAAGGCCACTAGATGTCACTGTCTGACCATTGTCTGCCCAGGACAAGGCCAGCGCTGGCTAAGGGCTATCTCCAGGTGGTGGAGGGAGATTTAAAATTTCTGTTGTCAACAGACACCCTAAGGAGAACATCATTTCTCAGCAGGGAGAGAGAAGAGCACTGTTTGACTCACCACCCAGACAGTGTGGTCTCAGAGGGCTAGGGGCTCTTTTATTCTGGCTGTTAATTGTTATGCTTGATGGTGACTGCTGATTAGAATGTGTTGGTGACTGGCTCCCCAAGTTTGTGACACAGAAGGAACCTTAGAGATCTTCAAGCCCAACCCCTTCCTGTTTGGATGAGGAGGTTTACAAAGGGAAGGTCATTTTCCAAAGACACAAAGCTAGGTGGAAAAAGATGCAGGAGCGAACCTTGAAGCCGAGACTCTTGCCTGGGGCTCTGTGCACTCCCGACACTCCTTATGCTCACCAATCCTGCTCCCAACACCCACAGAGCACACACTGCGTGTTCTGTTCTTTTCTTTTCCTTGTAGCTCAACAGGATTGTACACATAAGATGCCACAGGGTATCAGGGACCAAATCAGAGTAACTGGGCAACACAGCTAGGGGACGATTTCCTGTCCGTTGGTCCATTGTGCTTGCCAACATCCACCACTCTTTCCATAAACGGCGGCTGAAGTGACGAGGATTCAGACAAAGACAGCGGCGCAGCTCCACAGCCACGGCAGCTCAAATGGGCTCTGACCAGCCTGAGCGGGCTGCAGGCTCCACACCACCAGCTCTCTGGACGCTTGCGTGACCAGGAAGCCTTTGGAAGCTACAGCTGCCACCACGAGGGGGCAGTGTTTCATTATCCTCTGCTCACTCAGGAGCTCATTGTTTGAACACTGAAGTAAATCTTTTTAGGGACCAGAGGAGTGTTTGAAATAACATTCTAAATGTGGAAAAGAGATATATATTCCAGTCTGGACTTAATTTATCTCTCAAAGTCAGTCATCTTGTTCTTCTGCCCATCTCTCTATCTGGTCCAGCAGCTGTATAGTTGACACAGTCGCACACCTGGAGAACTACGTGGGCACCTGAGCCTCCTTCCTTGGTCCAGAGCTGTACGGGGCTTTAGAAGCCCTCTGTAAGCATGTGTTGGTCTCAGAAATAATGGTCTAGAATCCTGTAGGAGGTACTTCAGCCTGGGCATCTCCAAGCCAGTCTACCTTTCCCTCCTCTGTCCTTTACCTGGCTGTAAAATTGGGCCCAATTGCCCATCCTTCATCTGCCCTCTCAGATACAGGCAGCACCTGCTTTGCTGCAGCCCCGTCCCCCCGCGGAACCCAGTATTGACCGTTCTGCCGGGATATTAAGCACTTTGGGCTTGGCGTGGGGACAGTTAATCAACAGCCTTGTCAGAGTGATGAATTCTTCTAGGATTATTGCTTAATTAGCTTGTTTAGAGGGAAAAATCAGCCAGCACATCAGCTCTCTGCGAGCTGGAAGGAAGGAGAAGTGGGCAGAGAGATCCTGGAGCCCTTTGCAGAGCACAGCTAGCGTCGGGTGGGGACAGGGCCTCCCGTTGGAGCAGCCCCTGTTTTCAAATTATTATTATTATTATTATTATTATGATTACTATTATTGAGATAGGGCCTCACTCTGCAGTTCGGGCTGGTCTTGAACTCACTATGCAGCCCAAGCTAGCCTCGAACTCATGGCCATTCTCCTTCCTTGGCCTCCCAAGTGCTAGGATTACAGGCCTGTGCCATCACGCCTGGCTTCCTAATTAGTTATTACACAGAACTAAAAAGTTTAAATGCTTCATTTGGCATAAATTACAGCATCATGGTTAATTGGGTAGCTTGAACATTTTAAATTTGGAAAAAGCCCCGGTGAATTTAGTTGCCTGAATCCAAAGCTCTCCATGGATTCTGTCTCTGGGGGTCAGGGCCCCTGATGGAGAAAGGAAGTGAAGGGAGGCAGGAGACTGCATTCGTGATAAGCCCTCTATCTCCCCAGGGCCCAAAGGTACCAAGTGGGGTGAATGGACCCCTAGGAAGGCATGCCGAGCTGCTCTCTGGAACTCCACTCCATTGGTATGCTCCAGTGTGTGTTTGCCTTCAGTGCCACCATCACTGAGGAACTCCAGCTCTTAGGAGTGGGTCTGGACTTTTAGTCAAGTCTCTGCTGCTTGTAACAGTGTGGCCCCTGCTTGCAGGGCCTCAGGGATCTCACCTGTAAAATAGACCAGAGAGACTTGGCACTCTGATTCCGTCCCCATCTGGCTGTGACCGCTGAGCCCTGAGGAGTCTGAGCCTTGTTAATTGTTTCTCAAGGACTTCCCAGGACTCCTTTTCCACTGTCGGGTGCCAGAGAGGTCCCTGCCCACCTCCTCATCCTACAGAGACACCGCAACCTTTCTAGGACCCACAGGTAAGAATCTGGGGTGTGTGAGGTCCTTAGCTGGTCATATCCACCTTACTTCGGGGCCTTTCTGACCTTGGTTGAGGGAGTGAAGGACTTTGAGAAGGTACAGGCCAGGGACATGCTGGCTGGTCTGCCCTGTGCTAGGGTCTAAGGCCAAAGGTGCTTTCCTTCTCTGGGGGGTAAGGGTTAGTATCCTCTACCTCCGAGCTGAGGAGCCAGACCCTCCCTGGCACAGCCATCAGAAGCTCCTTGAACTCCTGGAGCTCCAGGGTGGCTCTGAGAGCCGGCTTTTTAGCCAATCCATTGAATGAACTCATCCCTTACATCCTTCAGTGGAGAGCCTGGCGCCTAAGCAAAGGCCCATGAGGCAGCAAACTGCTCTGTATCGCTAAGGACTGCAATTGGGCCAACACAGAGAGGCGAGGTCCATCTCTGGGGCTCCTCATGGTTGATCCTAGGCCTGTAAACTGGTGTGTCCTTCCTTGTCTCCTAGGACTCAAGCAGGCCTGGCAGGGGTCTGGGGGTGACATGAATTAAGGCAGCAAAGTGTGTGGGCATGCTGGAATTTCTATGTGGACTTCAAGTAGAGATCATCGCTGAGTCCTAGAGGCCATGGTGCAGTCATTCTGCTGGAAATTTCCTTTTAGCAGAACCTCCACTGACCTGCTGGTCTGAGGTTTTTGCATGTAGAAGACCTCAAGTAACAGCCCTGCCTCAACATCTCGTCTTCTGATGGTGTCTGCTCAGGAAGTCAGACTCAGAAGGTTCTCTCCTTCCTAGGCCTTTGCAAGTCAATCCCCTACTGCAGAGATATTTCCAGAGACGAGCTCTCACACTGCCGAACCTCCTTCTACGCTTGTGAGCCATGGTGTTTTTGAGACACCTGTGGACCGCTTTGCTGACTGGAGTTTAACCCTTCCCTAACATGTATTTTTGAGACAGAGCTAAGATTCTTCTTTTTCGGAGCAGACTGTTATGGAAAATGTGTTTTATTTTGCCACTTCGTGGTGAAACAAGGACTCAGACATTAGAGAGCAGGCCTTGTCCTTGGCAAATGACACCAAATGAGCCAGTCCCAGGCCGTGCAGCACACCCCAGGGCAGGGAACTGGATCACTGTGGCTCTTCCAAGGAATGGATCCAAGGTGGGCTAGCGACAGCTGCTCCCTTCCTTCCGCGCAGTGGGACATGTCCCGTTTTACTTTCTAGGGGTCCAGGTTGGTGTCATGAAGAGCTCACAGGACCTACAAATAGCCTCAGGTTTGTCAGTGTCCCGGCCCAGGCTCCTGGAAGGCGGCTTTGACTCAATTTCATACAGGACAGGATGCAGAGGGCAGCGGAGGCCCCGGGAACGAGCAGCTTCTAGTGTGATCACTGGGAACTTCTAGTGGGATCACTGATCTTGGAGAAGAGACAAAGACACTCACACGCCAAAGGCCAGGGAGAGTAAGGAACCTTTGCCTACTTTTGAGCGACCACCTCCTTCCTGCAGCTGCTGTTCTGGACCATCTGAACCCCAGAACCTCCTGCTGCAAGGGGGAGCAGCTCCGTCTCACCAAGGGCCCGGTGGACGGGAAAGATCCCCTGTCTTCGAAATCCCTCTGAGGGCACCTTCCATCTGCTCTGCCCGGCCTGCAGCTTGAGTCCGGTCCTCAGCCTACCCAGCACCATAAGCACCTACGGCGGAGCGTCTTGGGTCACAGAGGCGCCTCTCACCTCTAGGCAGATAGGAAAGGCCGAGGCTGGGGGCAGCGGTAACAGCAGTCTGTTCTGAGTCTGCTAGCTGTGCACTTCTGCTGAGCAGTGGCTTTGTTCGACAGCATGTGGCTTGGGTCTAAGTGACATTCTTGCATAGGCGTTTCTTCTACAACTGTAACTGGGCGACTGCCCTGTCTATTGGGCAAAGAGGTCTCAGCTCATCCCTGTATTTTCCCTCTTGAGTCATTAAACTCTTTGTTTCTCAGCGTATTGGCTCATTTGCTTATTTTTTTTAATAAAAATTCAGTTTAATATCCATAATTTAAAATTTCACATAGTATCACAAACCCTGAAATAAAGAGAACCATCTCCTGGCCCATTCCCCTCCTTAATTCCTCTCCCCAGACTGTCTTCTGCTGCTTCTCGCCACATTTCTAAAGAACACCCTCATTCCTTGGGGGGTTAATTTAAATGCCTGTGGACTTGTTATGATGAAGACAGGGCTGGGGTACTCTAACCCAGTTTCATGTTTCTATCTTCTCTTCCTCCATTCTTCTAATACAGTTAGATCACATTTTTGTTAAATCAATATTCAATTTTTATTTTAGTACAATTATGCATGTATTGTTCTCTGCCGAGTGAAAAAATACTCTTGGATTACATTTTCTTCTATAACTCTTTGTTCTTCCAGGAGTTAATAATTACCTCATTTATTTTTTGTCTGTGTAGTCTGTCATTATCCTAATAATTCTTTTAAAACCTCTCCAGCAGAATTTAAAACCTCTCTGAATATTATCTGTTCCATGAATGAGAATCTGATCAGCCGCTGGTCCCACGTCCCCCCCTCCCGCCTTCTGCCCTCCTCGGAACTGAAGCTCTCCTGCTCGGCTGCACAGCTCTGGGTATGGACTCTCCTGCCTCCATGTAGCATTGGTTTCCTGCTTGCCGGATCCCAAGCCTTCCTTCCTTTGTTTTATGCCCTGGAAGTACACATGTTGGTTTCCTTACTGGACACATTCTCTACAAAAGCAAACACCAGCAGACTGGATGCTCTGGCCTCATAAGGAGCCTGGTAACCAACAGTTTGTTTCTTAGTGGGATCTTCAGTTTTCACATGGTCAGAGGCAAGTTCAGACTCTCAGCTCCCCTCTCAGTCTGCAGGGCGAAGTTTGATGCAAACTTCCGGGAGTCTCTTGTGCCTGGCGGTGCAGTCTGCAACTCTAGCCAGGTATCTTAAGAAGAATGTCTTTGGTCTGAAGGATGGGGAGAGACAGATTGATTGGGGTGGCAGCAATCCACTCTGGAGAAATTTGTTGAAGGCAATCAGCGAGGTCAAGGCCACCACTGGCCATTTTCACTTTAATACAGATTAGAAGGTAGCCTTATCCCGAAGATGCTTTATTTCTGTGCAATAAGGAATTTTTGAAAATTCTGTTTTTGCTAAAGTAAGGCACTTTATGCCCCTATTGGCATAAATCAACGTGGATATAGATGACATCAGCTAGACAAAGTCTCAGCAGGATATAATTTGCAACGTATTAAACCTTTGGGCTCTGAAATCAAATAAGATCAATATAGCCTCAGATTTCCAAGGAACATATCCCAGGGTACTACTAGCATTTTTAAAGTATAAAGTTAATGTTTTAATACCAGCATGAACCCCAGTGTGGCAATGGAGGCACATTCTTTGTTCAAAAGAAATAGATGCTATGGTTGGGAGGACACATTCAGCTTGGTCACATCCACCTTTCTCCTAAGCTACTAAGTCAAGGAAGGGAGAATGACTTGGAGATGAGACAGAAATGCAGAGAAACAAGTATGCTCACAGCAGTAGCACCCAATTCACCAGTGAATCTAAGGGTGAAGCGAAGGCTTCTTGGACATAGTTTGTAGAAAATGACCCAGAAGTGAAGGAGACTGGTGACAGGGTTCCGGTATCACCTAACTCTGGGGAGCAGCTCTCTTAGCAAATGTGGAATGACCTTTGCTTCTTCCTGTGTTACTTTTTCGTACAGAGGATCAAATACATGGGAAAAGGGAATTCTTTTCCAGACTGAGTGCTGGTCAGTACTCCAAGTATCTTTGCTGTCCCGAGAGTGATAAGAATCCTGGAGGAAAGTAATCTTGACTTCCAAGTAGCAAAGGAAGAGAAAGTTGGGCAGAGTTAAAATATAGTCTGGACACAGGAATGCAGATTTCAAGATAATGAGGAGCAAAGAAGTCAGATAATAGCTTTATAAGAGAATATAGATTATGATATATTGAAGATAATAACAAGCTAATGTAACTCTATGGGGAGGAAAAAGGAAATCTAAGAAATTTGGGTGTAAGGTAATATTTATAAATGTAGGGATGAGAACAAAACAGAGGAAGCCATAAGCCTGACTGAACAATTTCTTTCAGTCATTTAGGAAATGGTTACTGAATGATTTCTCTATGCCAGGCATTTTGCTTTATGCTAAGGGGATAGCAACAAAGAAGGCATACCTAGACTTATAGTCTAGCAATAAACACACATATCAGGCAAGTAATTAAAAATGCGTTAACTCAGCCAACTCTAAACAGAAAGGAACTTTCTTTTCTGACAAATGACATCTATGCAAACCCTGATAAATCTCTATTAAAATCTCTAAGTTAACACCATATTTAATGGTGAAAGACTGGGTATTTTCTGCCAAGATCAAGAATACAAGGACGTTTGTTTTCCCCACTCTTAACTCAGTATCATACTAGAAATTCTAACCAGGATGATTAAGCAAGAAAAGAAATAAATGGCACACAAATTAGAAAGGGGAAAATAAAACGTCTCCATTTTTAGGTGACATGATTTTGTGTAATGTAAAAGCCTAAGGAACCCCTTAAAATATGATTAAACTAATAAGCAAATTTAGTAAGGTTGCAGGGTATAAGATCAGTATACAAAAAATCAAGTTTATTTTCTCTACACTAGCAATAAACAATCTGAAAATGAAGTTAAGGAAATAATTTCACTTACAGGAGCATCTAAAATAACATAACACATAGGAATAAATTTAACAAAGAAAATGTAGTGTGCTTCTGCACTGCAAACAGGAAAACATGTTAAAGAGAAATTAAAGAAGATATTAAAAAGTGGAAGACATCTCACATTCATCAAAAACTTTATATTGTGAAGACAATTGTATTTCCCAAATTAATCTGCAGATTGAATGTTCTCTCCCATCAAAATTCTAGCTGCCGCTTCCTTTTTCCCCCCATAAATTGACAAACTGATCCTAAAATTTATGTGTAAATTTAAGAAACTCAGAATAGCCAAAATAATCTTGAACAATATAGTTGAAAGACTTATGATTCCTAATTTCAAACTTTAATACAGAACCATAGTAATACCAGCCTAAGGACCAAGATATAAATGAATGGAGTAGTATTGAAAATCTCATTATAAATCTTTCCATTTTGATAAGCTAATTTTTGTAATGGATGCTAAGACAATATAATGGAAGAAAGAATGGAAGTGATGGTGGGAAAACTGGATATCCACATGCAAAAGAATGAAATTAGACACCTACTTCAAACATTCTTTTAAAAATTACATCAAGATAATTTTTTTTAAAATTTTATTTAAAGAGAAAAAAAGCAAAACAGAAAAAAGGGTAGAAATAATACAGAATTTAAAAAAAATTAAGAAATCACTACTTGATAAATTATATATTGTCTTCTTAGAAATGGTTGTTCATGTTACAAAATTAAGGCATACAAAGTGGATAAACAGTGAGGCTGCAAACAGTTCTGTTCAACGATCCAAAAAAAACCTGGTAATACAGTTATCAATCCCACACACTTAAACATACATGCTGTTATATCCTTTAGTGCATTTTCTTTTTCTCCTTTTGCTTTTTAAGTACATTATCTGTTTAGTTATATCATGTTTCAGCTTGCTCAGTACCTTATTGATCTGTTTTGTTGTTGTTATTTCCTTTTTAATCATCTTATATAATTCTGTTGTTTTGTTTTTGAGTTTCTCCTCATCCATGTCACATGGATCAGTTTTGATGGAGTTGGGAGTTTTTGGAGGTATTTTGTTACCTTGTTTTCTCATGTTCTATTGTTTTATTTTTATTTAATTTTCATTAACTTGGAGGTAGTAATATACAACAAAACAGGATGGAATACAGCCAATTGAGACAGTATAGTGAAATTGGCACAGAACATCACAGCAGGTCACCAGGACAACAATAATAGGCACCACTGTATATATGGTTATCTTCACAATAGTTGTTCTTCTATTAGGTACAGCAAAATCAAAAGAAATACACAACATTATAGAACACATCAAAACAGAATATTGAATAGAGCAACACCATTAATCAGGACAAAGCAAAACTGCGATAAAAATGTCTGCCTTCAGATAGAAGGAAACTCCTCCCACTTGCTGTACCACATATGGTCACCTCCCAAGAGATACCCAGATCCCTGGATCCCAATTGTTAGCAGGAGAGGGGGGTGGGGGGGATATGGTATGTTTGATTCTAAGTCCGGGCCCCGGTAGGCAGCAGGCTGGTCATTGGTTGGCTCAGCGCTGTAAGTTCCAACATGGCGCAAATCTCAGGAGACGCTGTTGCTTCTTGTTTCCCCACTCTGGGGTGGCCGCGGCTCGCCAGACCACAGTCACTTACCAGGGCGGCAGGCTGGTTACTGGTTGGCTCAGCACCCTAAGTTCCAACATGGCGCGATCTCAGGAGATGCTGTTGCTTCTTCTTTCCCCGCCCTGGGGTGGCCGTGGCTTACATCAAGATAGTTAAACTACAGAACTTTCAGAAGAAAAACAGGAGTAAATATTTGTAACTTTGGCTTATGTAACAGTTGTTTAGATATACCACCAAAAGGGTAGGTGATAAAAGAAGTAGATAAGTTGGACTTCATCAAAATTAACAACTCGTGTACTGCAAATGAGACTATCAAAAAACTGAACAGACAACCTGTAGAATGGGAGAAAAAGTTTAAATTACATATACAATAAGGAACTAGTAACTAGAACAGCAACAGAAAAAATAACCTAACTGAAGATGGGCAAAGGATTTGAATAAATCTTTCTCCACAGAAATGGTGACTGAATGATACGCGAGTGGTCTCGAAGCACTGAAAAGATGATCAACATCATTTTCATCAGACATATAAATAAAAATCACAATGAGGTATCACTTCAGAACCTCAGAGTGGTCATATAGAGATGAATAGTAAAAGTAAGAAGTTCTGGTGATGTGAAGGAGTTGGAGCCTTGATGCGATGCTGGTAGGGTTAGGGTGTGTTGCTTTGAAAGAACAATTAGTTCTGCAAAATATGACATGCGGAATTATCCTATGATCTTACATTTCCATTACTAGGTATACAACCAGGTAAAATGAAGGCATATATCCACCCGAAAACTTACACATGAACATCTATAGCTGTATTACTAACAATAGTCTAAAAGAATACACAAGCTAAACACCTACCAACAGATGAGTAGGTGAATAAAATATGGTATAGCAACAAAATATTATTTGGCACTAAAGAGGAATGATATATTAACACACCCTTGAAAAAGAACATGTAAATACATGGATGGACCCTGAAAATATAATGCAAAGTAAAAGAAACCAGTCACAATGGACAATATATTTCATGATTTCATTTATGTGTAATGCCCAGAAATTGGAAATCTATAGATTCATATGGTAGAGTAATGGTTTCCTAGAACTAAAGGTGGATTACAGCTGTGATTGCTGAGTGGTCATAGGACTTTTTTTTTTTGTACTGATGAAATATGCTCTAAAATTAGGTTGTGGTGATAGTTACAGTGATTTCACTAAAAACCACTAAAATCTATAATTTAAATGGGTGAGCTGTATATATGATAGGTTATAAATATATCTCAATAAGTCTTTTAAAAATGGAAGGAGTAGGCAACAAAATAAATAGAATGCTGAGTGGGGAAGGGTAGCATATCAGCGTATCATGTGGGGAGCAAACTGAATGAGGATCGAGAGTCTGGCGACGAACACTCCAAGAAGAGCAGTCAGCAAAGGAAAAGACCTGAAACCGGGAAAAACAGACAATAGAAAGAAACAATGCATGCAGGTGTGGTGGAAGTAGGGGCAGGCATAAGGTACAGTTAGGTGGGTTGGCAGGAGCCGGAGAATGCGACTCTGGGGATCCATTTTAATGCTTCCAGGCTTGTCGTGAAAAGCAACTGGAAGTCACTGAAGGGTTTTAACCCAGGGAAAGCAATGGATGCACCTAAATTTTTAAATACTTACGTGGCTTGCAGGTAATGGATTTGAGGGATATGAATGGATGTAAAAAATTAGATTGGAAACAATATGAGAGTCAGGAAGAAAGATGAGGCCCTACGAAACCTAAATTAAAGGTGTTTGAAGGGAGAGTGGGAGGTGAGGATGGGGAGACAGTGAGCTCGGGTAGGAAGTTTGGCTGTAACAGAGGACAGAGCTGCAGCTATAGCTGGAGGGGAATATGAGATAGAAGAAATCTGAAAGACAGACGTGCTTGAATGGGAATTGGAAAACTCCAAAGAGAGATAGGCTTAGTATTCAGAAGACAGAGGAGAGAATTCATTCAATCAAGCTCTTGCAAAGGTGGATGGTAATGAGATACAGAACACCCTCGGAGGGACATGCTTGCTAATGTAACAGGAGGAAGGGAGGAGATGGCTGCTGATGCAGGTGGATCTGCAGGATTGGAGGACGAGGTCTTTCATTCTCCTTCCTTCAGTGCTGCAAACCAGCTCATGGGAAAAGAGTGGATAGATGTGCTTTTAAAAATGTGATGTCAGAGGCTGTGATTAATGATACAGCCAGGGTGGCATTATTAGAGTTGATGATAGACATTAATGAAAGAGACATAACCACCCATTTTCCACTTCATTCTTATATTATCTTTAAAACAGATAGAGTAGAAAAATTAGCGAAGAGAGAATTGAGACCCTAATGGAGAAAAGATAGCAAAGAAGAATTTTTTTACTTTTAAAGTTCAAGTGTTTAGACCCCCCTGTGCCAAATTAACTTAAAGACACAATTGAAGAATCATTCTTGGTATTAAAAGTTATGCAGATTGAAACAGGCACAATAACACTGGAGATGGTCTATATTTTTAAAGGAGTGAAAGGGGAATTCAAGAAAATCCAGTCCAGTCAAATTAACCATGACCTTTGTAAGTTGGTTATTTGTGATCATTAGGAAGCAGAAATGTTCATGAGGAATTATTTATGCTAAAATATTACTTTTTTATGGAGACAGGATCTCTCTTGTGATTTCAAGGTACATGACTGGTAAATTAAATACATACTATTTACAAAAATAACAGTTTCAGAGGGCCTTGATCAAAGGACTGCTGTACGGAGACCTATTTTTCAAAGGGACATCAGCACAAAGGAAATGGACAACACGGGGTCCGAGATGAGAATCCACAAGGATAACCATGGCTTTGGGGGATACAAAAAAGTTATCCTCAAGGACTTCAGGGCCTGGCATGCCCAGTTCTTTTTTTTTTTTTTTTTCTTTTTGTATATCAGTTCTGGGAGAGAGCTAGAAGCAGGGGTGAAAAGTTCCAGGGAAGTAGATTGCTGCCCCCAGCAGCAGATAAAGAACACCTAACACCCGAAGATGCCCATCAGCGAGGAACACTTGAGCTCCTGTCTTGGAGAAACTCTACTGGGGCTCCTGCCGCAGCAGCAACCCTGTACCTACTTATTTACTGCCAAGTGCCAGTACTGCAATTAAATATGAACACTGAGGTTTTAGTTTCGATAAAGCAACTCACACGTTAACATCCTTCGTCTTAAAAGAAAAACAAGACATGTGCTGTAAGTTGGCCATCTATGGCACCTAAGGTCTGTGACAATAAATATAGAGGAAATGTGACATGGGAGTTTATTCTTCAGCATACTCATGCTAGATGTAGAAACGCTGACACCTACAAGGATCCCTGGTCCCCCCAAAGCCGCATAGTGAGCAATGGTAGAGCAAGGGCTCAATTCAACTTCATTCTCCCCAAGTATGCCTAACTTTCTATTGTTCTGCACTCTTCTATTCCCACCATCTTATTGCTTTGCCTGATTGTGGTTGTTTTTCCTTTTTGAAATGTTGATGAAGAATTTTAAATCCCAGTTCATGACTTTTAGGCCACAATTTTTCATAGACGTCTCCTGGTCCACGTGACCTGGATGAAATTTGTAGCACTGCCCTTGAATCTCAAGGCTCTTTGAGGTTTTTGTAACCCTTGGGGAGATTATCCGGGGAATTTTGTGTATAGTTCCTGGAGGAAAATGGAAAAGGTCATGGCAGGAACACAGAATTCCCATCCACCGTATCATACCTTGTCCATGGGGTCTGCTGTGTTCCTTGTATCAGTTGTACATGACCAGGTTCATCCACTGAGGAAATAAAGATGATACTGTGAGCTTGTTTACCTCCTATAGGGATGTACAAGCGCTACTCTCCTCCCCTGGAAGATCTCAGTTGAGGCTCATCACCCATTTTCAGGTAATTCCAACCCAAGCAGGAGGTCTAAGCCCGCAGTTAAAACATATCTTCTGCTATTCTCGCAATAGCCAGGCAGTGAGAAGTATATCTAAGGTCGACCAGCTGGCCGGTTGGGAGGTCTAAAATTCAGTGGGAGCAAGTTTAATGTACAGTGAGTTCAGCAGGCTGTTCTTCAGTTCCCTCTTGGATTTATGACTCCCACATAATCCTCTGCTTTATTAAGCTATTGGAAAAAAATAAAATCTGTCTGCCAAGATCCTAAAGCAGCCTGGCAGCCTGCAATATATAAAGGCAGTAATTGGAGGCAGGGGGGCCAGCAACTTGGCTGGCCTTTGATGGACTGTTCAATACCCTCAAGGAGAAAAATACCCCCTGGAAGTAGATCAGGAAAGGCAGCCCTGGGGCTGCGCCCGGCTTTGGGAAGGGAAGGTGCCTCACCTCCATTTCTGTCAGGTAGAGTCCTTTGCCGTCCTTGGAGAGATTATGGAATGCCTCTAGGATTAAGAGAGAAAGGTTTCCTCTGACTGAGAAGGGGATCAAGGCAGGGCCCACGAGGGCACAGAAGCAGCTATGGGGACCCTGTGTAAGGCAGCTGTCACGGTCCTAGACTGAGCCCATCCTCCATCTTCTTCTGACTGGTAAGTTCTATACGGTGGGGTCACCTCCAGGCTCAAGTCCTCAAAATAGCCCTCTGTGGCTGCTCTGGTCCCTCCCTTTACAGAGTCCTTGCCCCTTGTATCCCTCCACAGTTGGTTAGGAAATGTGCGGGCTTGTCTTCCTTCCACAGACACAGTTTGGGGACCTGCCTAGGACCCCTGAGAACATCCGGGGGACAGAACTCGTGTTTCAGGCTTGGCTTTGGCCCTCCTGCGGCTCTGTTCTCTCTTTTTTTTTTTTTTTATTAATCTCCCTTTAGAAATGTGGAGTTTGCAGAGGGGGATAGTCGGGCTGGAACCAGGATTCAGAACAGTTTCAGGCACCCTCACTATCTCACACCCAATAGGTCCATTTTGAGCTACCCTATGGCCTGAGATTTCACATAAGATTTCATTTAAAACAGAGGCTATGTTGCTGCTAAAAAGGGTCAAACCCTCTGGCCTCCATCGCTGGATTTTTAAAGCTCAAGGAAAACTGTCCTGTCCCACCTGCTCATTCACGTGTCTGTGCTCCCTTTTGTAGAGAACCACATCCTCGCCTGCGTGACTAACGCGCAGGTTTCACTAATACACACAACCTGGAGAGGGCAGGGTGATTTAAATGAACCTTATCCCTAAGGGAAGACATACACAAAGTGAGGAGGAAGCAAGAGACCTGGAATGGGAGGTGTTGGGGTGGGCATGGTGCGGAAGGGAGGCCAGGGATGCTATTTACTTTAGTGAACACTATTAGTTCACAGCCCCAATTGGTACTGTGCTCTTATAGCAGGGATGCCTCAGGCAGGACCCCAACCCATCCACTCCTGGGGCCCGGCCTGGCCTAGGGCAGCAGGGTCTCCCCACCAGGGACACTCACTTGCCATGGCTTCCAGTCTCATCAGGAAGCAGACCAGGCTGGGGAAGCTGACCCGACCAGTGCTGTCACTGTACCGAAGGGTCACGAGGTCCAGCAGCTCACTGCTGACGGAGACGCCTGTAAGGAAGTCTGGCCACAGGGTGAGCTGGCAAACAGGGAGGAGGTGGGGGTGGGGAAGAAGGGTGCCCCTCTGTCCCTTGAGATTTGGGAAATTTGTTCAGAGTGCTCAGTGACCTCCCGCCACCACTGCTGTTCAGCTGGTTTGGTGGCCGGTTAGGACTTCTTTGGTCTTCCCATCTTCTCTGGCTGAGCCCTAGTGACACCATTTGGGAACTTGGCCAGAGACTGGCTCAGGAGACAATCAGAGTGTTCTGGCGATACAACAGCCTTCCTGGGTGGATAATCCTGCATGGACGGGGGCTGCATCTAGCCCTGGGTCTGCCGGGCCTCTCTCTGTGGGTGATTTTATAAACCGCCTTCCTCCTTGACTCCAGGACTCTTTGTGTGCCTTCTGCATGGATGCTGCTAGGGTGGGCAGGTGTGGCATCCTTGGAAGAGTGAGATTCAATCCTATGTTGGTCTCTCAGGGAAAAGGCTGGTTGGGAGAGCAGTGCTCAGAACAGGGTCTCAGGTGGGCAGAAGTCACCTTGCCCTCTTTGGCCTTGTCACTTTGCAGTCTAGATAAAAATTCTAAGGAGGCACCAACCACACATGGACAGTCCAGACTGGCCTATGGTTGGGCCTGCAAACTCTGGTGAGCAGTAAAACTTTACAAGCTGAGTCATCCATCAAGAAATGAGCCCAGTGGCCTGTGGGCCCCCTGCAGCCAGAAACACATTCGATTCTCATCTCAGAATGCCTTCAGAGAGGCCACACTGTGCCCACCTGCCACTTTGCACATCACTCATTCACTTCTTTGGTTAAGTTGCCTCCTGGCCCCTGAAGTCGTTTTAGTTGAATTTGAACAATGTTTTTCTCTTTTTATTATTCTGAACTCTTTAGTGGGAGCTCCTTTAATGATTTCTCCTTTAATTGGTCTTCAGTGGCTCTCAGGTGTGTCCCAGACAGGAGCAAAAGCACCACCTGGGCGCTTGCCGGGACAGGAAACCTCTCCAGCCCCACCTGGACCTCTGGGTAGAGACACAGGGAGGCTCAGCCTCCCGTGCTTTCACCAGCCCTGAGCGGGGACTCTGATGCCCCTCCGGTGTGAGCTCTGCAGCTCTTCGTTCTGAAGAATTAAGGGGAGGATCTATGCTCAAGTGGCGACAGAGCTGTGTATTCCTATCCCCTGCCCAGACCAGGAGCCACAGGAGAGAGAATTATGGGATAGCACGACTTACAGTTTATTGAGGAAAGTGGCCATTTCATTAACCTTTTTGTGACCCACTTTCCCCAGTGATATCATGGAGGCAATGATTCCTGCCCTTCTCAGGCTCAGGGTAGCCAAGATAATCACATAAAATGACCTGGACAGGTGATCTTAGGGAGCTGCACAGCCCAGATACCCCCAAAGGTATTGTTATCAAGCCCAGGGCAGAACGCTTTTGTCTACTTGAAGCAGGCAGGTGCTGTTGGATTTCATTTAGTCCCACTTCCTTTGTGAAGAGAGAAGAGAAACCATCAGCCTGTCTGTGGGTATTTAACTCTGATGGTCCACACACTGAACTAGAAGCTTCTGGAAGGTGAACTCCATTCCTAGTAGGGTATTAATCACAGGGAGTTATTTTCTCACAATTAGAGCTATGCTGGGAAGAAGAAGCAGCTGGCACAGGAGGCCACCATCAGGGGCATGATGTCTGAGTCTGGAGCCCTGGAGACCCACCAAGGTCGTGGGAGAGCAGGGGAGGGATGTGGGAGCCAAAGCTGATCTCTTGCCTGACCGCCCATCCTTACGGTGCCAGTGTCCTATGGCACGCTGGGAGTGAAGGCACCCTCTCCCCACACATGGGCCCCAGGACACCCAGCTCCAAAGGCCCCTGCCTTACCTGTATTCTTTACGGCCTTGCCTAAGTCTGAGCTCAGGAAGACTCTAGAGTTTTTCTGGATGTTCTGGAAAACACGCTGACATGGGGAAAGGGGAAAAGAAGAAAGAAGCCATTGTGAAGACCTGCAGGGTGTGGATTTGGAAATCCCTTTTCCGTGCCTGGAGTTTCCTCACTGAAGCTCCAATGGACCCAGCTCAGAGGCAGGCCATTGGGCAGGAGAGAGGACTGAGGTAGGCAGGAGTGGCCATAACTGGAGCCTGTGGGTTTCCCTCTTTCCACTTGCTTTCCTTCCCTCTTCCCACCTGAGATGGAGCCCACCACCTACTGCAGCTTGTCTTCACAGAAGCACAGGGTTATCAGAAGAGTCTGCGAAGTGTGGTGTTCAAGGGCGCAGACTTGATGAGCCAGGGTCCAGCGTGTAAGTCCTGGCCCACCTATTTACTAGTGTGTAACTACTCTTAAGTGAGTTACTTCATCTACCATATTTATGAGGTACTTAAGAATAGGAGTGAAGGCTGTATAGAAGGTGTTGAGAGCAATTTAGCGTTGATCTGGGCCCACGTGCAGCTGCAGGCTGTAGTAACTCGTACATCGCTTTTGTACACTGCTGCGCTCACACCCATGAAAGACTTTCCCACCTGTGGCTAATCCTCACTGCATTCCTGCTCATCGTACTTCTCAGATGAGGAAACTGATGCTCAGGCAGGAAGAGACCTGGCCTTGGACTTAGTGTGCAGCTGCTGCAAGGCCACTTTTGGTCTTTGCATAGCTGCCCACTAGGAGTTTTCCAAGACAGACATCCTCACAGCAGATGAGGCGGACTAGGGGGGACAGTGATCATGCAATGGTAATGAAGAGCTTTTCCTTGGCCTCACATGGCCTTCAGTGTTCTCCATTGGGTCTTCTCTTATTCATTTGGTAACTGATTGGTTTGGGCATTTAGTCAGCATTTTTTAATGCTGCCATATTGTATGCACTATGGAGGGCACTGGGGAAAATGAGGAGGCCCTGCCCTGGAGGACACTGCAATTTAAAGGGGGGATGAATGTGCCAACAATTTCAGCGTCCTGCATGAAACCGAGTGGCCAGAATCCTGGACCTATGCAATGCATTCCGGTAGAGCCACATAGGAGCTCTTTATTTGGCCTTTAAATATTCCATAGATATTTACTGACTTGGTTAGACTTCCAATATGTTGGGGCTTTCTTATTTTTCAAAAGCATGCTCTACTTTTATTCAGCGTATGTGTGCATATTACAGAAAAAATATGACAAACATGCACAGTGGTAGGTGTTAATAGTTTTCTCTGGGTAAGATAATGTTTTCTTTTTAAACTTATTTTTGTTTATCTATAGCTTCTCCTATGAACAGACTGCTTTTCTAGCAAGGAAAAGTTATTTTTCAGTGCAAAGCATTAAGACTGTAGAGAGTGGGCTTGTGCTGACTCATGTAGGTCCACATGATAGGAGCCAGAGGGGCGCTAATTATGTCAGAGAGGCCAGCAAGGCAGGCTCCGCAGAGTGGAAGGTGGATGAGTAGAAAGGATTTGTCCTTGACTTGCAAGTAGGGACCTGAATCAGAGCGTCTTGCATGCTGCTCTGATGAATTTAAACTTTGTCCTGACGACAGTGAGGAGGCCACGCTTGGGCCACAGAGCAACTGTGTCTGTGTCTTTGGCGGTGCTCCAGCAGCAGCACTGCATGAAAATGAGGTGGCCTCGCAGGCTGAATTGCGGGAGGAATGAGGAGCACGCTAGCAGCTGACAGTTCTAGCTATAGTGACTTCTGTCTCTCCTCTGGCCACCCAGATCCTTGACCTTCTCCTACTGCAGCAGGTCTCCCTAGACCATGTGATCTCTGGGAGCAGGGTGAGGCTTCCTCTCCTTTCAGACCCCTCAATCCTGATTTGGGATGGATGCCCCATAAATATTTGCCAGCCTGGATAAAATAAGACAGTTGGTGAGAACAGGTCCCTACCTGGCACTGGACAAGACGCCTCCACAGCCTGGCAAACTCCTCCTGGTCGAGCCGCCCATTCACCTGCAGCTGGATGAGGGGTTAAGGGTTAACTAGACTGGGGTACCTAGAGCAGCGGCTACTGGTCTTGCCAACAAAAGCCAGAGTGGCTCCATCCGTCAACTACTAAGCAGTTGGTCCAATGTCTCCTAGGCAGTCTGGTGTCACCTGCACACAGCCCCATGCCAGCTCACTCCCACAGTACCTGCAAGTGACCTGATTTAGATTTGTTTTACAGAGGAAAATGGGCAAAGAAGAAGAAACTGGGAGAATGGAGGCTGATGCCACTTGCATCCAGAGGACAGGGTGACTCTGACATGGCCTCCACCAATTGGGTGGGACACTGGCAAGAAGCAGGGGGATGCATAAGAAGGGTCTTGCAATTCTGGATGCAGCAGTGTTGGGTGAATGTGCCAATCTGGTGCACATGTGTGTGCAAGGAACACTTTCTGTGTATTGATGCCAGCCCTGGCCACCCCACAGGATGGGGATACTGATGGCTGGTGGGGGGGAAGAATTGGCCTCTGAGAACTAGAAGGGAACCCTGGAGGAGCAGGGGTGGGGGGAGGAAGGGCCTGGTGTACTTTGTAGGGTTCCGCATGGGCGACCTGCCCTGGGCTAGCTGCCCCAGCCCAGGGCTGTGAGGGCCATTTGGATTTCTCTGTGTCTGATTGCAAAGCTCAGCTAGCGGAGACAGGCCCTGATTTATGATTTCATCAAGAAGCTCTCTTGTTCTACAATGGCCAGCTTTGCATTCCCAATCGAGCCTTGTTAACGGCGTGGAAGCCGGGTGATCTGTCTCTCTCCGAGACAGCCACAGCTGGGGGAGGCCCCGTCTGTGTGTGGGAGCCTCTCCTTCCTGTGGGGAGACGGTGCAGGCAAGGGAGAAACTGCTCCGCAGCGAGCGGAAGGAGGGATGGGAGTAGGCAGGCTGGGATCTGATTCTTGATTTGCCTCTTACAGTCCCTGAACTGCCGCAGCCCAGGGTCCGTGTCTGCAAATGCAGCACATTAACAGCAATGGATTCAGCTGCTGCATAGACCAAGGAGTCTTCTGCATGTTTGAGTGGTTACCCCTATTAGAATGGGGCTCACTGCGTAAAGGATTTAAGTAGTGAAGAGGCCTCCAGTAGTAAGGAAATAGGGAAGGGAAGTGGTACTCACCGGTGCTCAAAGGAGGTGTACGACAGGTTAGGACACAGACTTGAAGGTGAAATTCCTGCCTCAAACCAGGGCACAAGTCCTGGCTAGCTGAGTGATCTGAGTAAGTTACTAAAACTCCCCGAACCCCTGTTCTTCCACTGTGCGGTGGGGTGCGACTTATATACCCAGATTGTTGCAAGAACTATAAGGAAAATATATATATATATATATTTACCAGTACAATTTGTAAATGCTTGATTGATGGTCAGGCTTGCTACCACTGCCGACTGATCTAGAGAGCTAGTGGAGAACACACAGAACCCCAGACCTCTAGTGACCCTGGGAAGGCCACAAAGTGGACGGGCTCCTGGGCCTAGATAAAAGAGGGGCTGTAAAGGATACGTCCATCAGAGCCACAATGCTGCGGCACTCATCCAAGGAGAAAGTGTCCTCTGGAGGTCCTGAAGAGGGCGAACAGGAAGGGCTGAGTTGTCAGGGGGGTGGAGGGGCATAAGGGAGACACGGCCGGGGCCGGTGGGCTCCGGCTAACCGTACCTATCAGGAACTCCTTGTTGAGAAGGCTTTGAAGTTGGGTGGCATCAATGTCCAATCCCTGATCCAAACAAGGGGAAACATGGGCATTAGCTGGGGCCAGGACATCTGCCCTACTTATGCTTAGTTTTATACTGATATCTACGCATTCTCTGTCCATAGGTGTCGGTATCACCTTGGCCCTGAGCCTGACCTGGCTGTTCCAGGCTATGGGAATAAGTCTGTCCCTGAGCGTCTATGGTGCTCATCAGTCCTGACAGTTGTGGCCAGTGTGGGTCCCCTTGCTTTACCCCCTCTCTTTATTACTAGACTGAAAACAGCTGCTTCCTCTCCACCATTCCTGGCATGAGGGACCCTCCAGGTAAGTACAGCTGGGTGAATCAATGCCCCCCTGTAGGTATGTTTTCCTTCTATTTGCAGAAGGAAAGTAAGGGAAAATGTGACTGAGCGTATGTGC
Source organism: Dolichotis patagonum (assembly GCA_004027295.1). NCBI lineage: Eukaryota > Metazoa > Chordata > Mammalia > Rodentia > Caviidae > Dolichotis > Dolichotis patagonum. The sequence continues at coordinate 111,955 of PVJX010000884.1, forward strand.
CTGTGTGTGTGTGCACACATGTGTGATAATAGGAGTTAAAAATACCCCAAAGCTAGGCTGAGAGAAGCTGCTACAACTGAGCACATTGCTTAGTATTAATCTCCCCAGTCACAGAAGCAAAAAACGCAGAGGTCATGGTTTTCCTTGGATTAAAAGCAGGAAGCAGCTGAGATTGAGGGGAAAGAGGTCTGCACTCTGGAGAAGTTAACCTTGTTAGATTTTTTTCCTGGGGCACTGGGCAGCATGATGGACAGTGTCCTGGTGACAGTTTTACTGAGAAGCAGAGCTGTTCTCCTCTGAGGAAGTGTTTTCTTGGAGAACTGGCTCTGGAGAGAGGTGTCTCAGAGGTGGCTTTGAGAGTGACCCTGGGTCAAGTAGAAGAAGAAGGCTTCTCCCAGAGGTCCTTCCCTCTCCCCAGGTTGGCCTTACAGAAAATGCAGCCCCTCAGCCTGTCCTAATCGGTCTTGCAGCTAGAAGCACAAGATGCCCTAAGAAGATGTCCTGCCAGTGTCTGAAATTGCTCCTTGAGTCACCCTTCCAATACCTCCCCGTTTGTGTATTGCAGGGAAGCTGGCACGTGTGCCCAGCCTTGCCTGAGTTTCTCTGCAAGTGAGTCCTTACACCTCACCTTGTACAGCAGTTGACACACTAATGAGAAATTCCAGCTGATCTGACACTGCCCACTAGGCTGCGATAGCATGGGTCACAGAACATGGCTGCTGCCTTTTCCGCATTCCCTGCCTAGGACACACTCTGACATGGAACCAACTGGAAGTATTTGAGAAGATGAAGGCAGGAATGGAAATTATGGGTGCTTGAAGGGCATGTTTATCTCTATTTCTGTGGTGTGAGAGACCCAAGGGCAAGCACTCTGATATTCCCAAAACAGTGTGACACATGGAATATTGTAGGTGCTTAGGACATGCTTGCCAAATGACTAAACAATGGGTAGTGGATGGGTTTGACCCAGCCCAGAGTTCAAGCGTGTTCTTCCTTTCCCAAAGGCAGACCTTGATATAGTACTGTCATCACTACCAAGAGAGGTGGCGATAAGTCACTGTATTAATTTAAATCTAAACTGGTATCACAGATCAGGAGAGAGGGCACGGTGAGTGCATGGAGTCCTATTTCACTTTAAAATTTCTTTGCAAGATACAGCCTCTGAGGAGAGCCGGCAGATTATGCAGGACACCAGCTGGGCCCTGTTCAAGGGTGCCCGGTCTGGAGGTGACCTTTGACTAATGCTGTGTCTGTGGCTTATTCTAACTCCTGCCAAGGCCCAGTATGACCCTCTTCTATGAGGGGGTATTTGCCTGTTGTTTGGGAAAGTCCTGGCTATGTACCTTCTTATCACTGAACAAATTACAGTTTTAGTTTAGAAGTACAACTGCATGGACCCCGAAGAAGCTTGGTGGAAGGCGCTCTACGCAGGCACTGCTAACTACCTCTGGCTAGCTAACCTTAGTTTGCGCATCTGTTCTGGGCAGCTAATCTTTTTTAATTCAGTCTGTCAAATGATGGAGAACCTACACTGGGCCAAGGACCGTGATCCGTACTGGTGGGGAAGGAATGCACACAATGGCCCCCCCTACCTGAGGGAACTCACAAACTGGGGACAACAATCATCCTTGCCAGCTTTGCTGGGCAGCAAGTGAAGGCTTCAGAGTTAACCCGGGGAGCCTGACTCCTCAGGCAGTGCCAATTCTAATGAGGTCCATAGCCAACTGCTTTTTGTCAAATGTACCCCTCATTCCAGCCACATTGTGATTTCTCCTTTTTTTCTCTCTGAACACAGCAGGCCTCCAGGATACTGCCACCCCATTAGTCCTCTGAATGCCGGGGCAGGGCCTGGCATTCTTCCTGTCCTTGGCCTCTGCCTGGCCCAGGCTGGTGTGGTACACACAATCATCTGTATCTCTTTCCGCTTCCCACACCAGCATGATTATTAATGGCAAAAGGCCTGCCATGCGGAGCCCTTGGCAGCTATTTTATCCTGACAAGTCAAGGAGCTCTTTATAACAGTTTATTAAAGCATTAGGAACATCCCAAACGCACATAGGTGGCTTGGTAGAAAGCTCGCTGTTGTGCTTTCCGAAGCTGGCCGGCTCCTGGAAGGAATGATGCCAGCTCGGGAGGAGGTGGCAGAGCTGGAGAGGGAAAGATTTGAAGGGTACTGCCAATGGCTTGTTTAAAGACGTGAACGGTAACATAGCCCCTGCACGTTCCCTGTAATTATTCTTTCCCTGTTTACGCTTTGTGCCATTGAGATGTCACCCAGCGGGGGCACCACTTCTCTCCAGAGCCTGATAGCCAGAGAGGTTGTGGAGTGGTCCAGGGAGAGGGAGAAGCTGATAAAAATGACCCACCCATTGGCTTTTCCTCTCTGCATCCTGACAAGGGTCTGGAGAGTGCTCTCCTTCCCTGAACCTCCATCTCCTGCCCTATGCAGCCCTCAGCGCTCGGTACCGTACCTGTGATGCATATCTGTAGAAAACATTTTGTTCAGAGTCTTCTGCAAGACTTTCCTGGGTCAAAGGGAAAATAGCCAACATTAAACTTCTGGGGAGAAACCCCCTCTTCCCAGTACAATAAGGGCCCAACAACTCCCACCTAAATCTGAGACAAAGATTAGAAAACATTAGCATTGGAAAAAAGTCAGAGAATTAGAAAACCAAAGGTTGTGGCAAAATGATGCGTGGGCCCAGCCTGACCTTGGAGAGCTGACGTTCTCTTTCCCACCCCATTCCTGTTCTCTCCAGTTCCACTGATCTGTGGTGAGGCCACGGGAAGCTGCTGAGGGTGGGGTGTCGTCAAGGAAACTTGGCAAGCCAGAGCCGCCTTCCACGCCTGTCAGCCATGCCTTCCTCCATACCTACCTTCAGAGCGCTGAGGTTGAAATTGCTGGCTGAGTTCCTAGAAAACCAGGGGGACAGAGTGTCAAAGATGACCTCCTCACTATTGGGAAGAGACTACTCATAGGGGGTGGGCACCAGAAGGCACCTGACATTTCTGACAAGGGCTCCTGGAGGGCACTCAGCATCAGAGGACATGAAGTGGGCAGTCAGCAGACAGACCAGCCTTTTGAGTGGCCATGGTCTGATCTGGCCATTTAGCGAATCGCCACTTTCATAATGAGAAGCTCATGTACAGCAACCCCCATGGCCAGGATTGGATGAGTATTGTTTACATTCCGTCTCGAATTGGTAGCAACGGCCACCCAGCCTGCTGGGCTGAGAAGGCCTCCCTCACACTCACTGGAAAGTTCCCTATGATTAGAAGAATGTCCGTCTCAGTGCCAAAGCAGACCAGATGCCCAGTGAGGTGAGTTATTTGTGGATCTCAGACTTGACCTATTGACCAGGCATTCGAAATCCTTCAGGATTGGACGTGCACGCTGTATCTTTCAGGCCCACTTTTCATGGTTCCCCAAACCATCCCATACTTCAGACAAACTGACACACACGCTGTAGGTCACCGGTCTGTGCGTGTGGTCAGTGTCACTTCCTCTCTAACAAGGCCTGTGCTCACCCACTTCCCTGCTTCTGCAAAGACTTTCTTCTTCCAGTTGCATGGCTTTTCTCTTTATGCCATTACTTTCTGTTTTGCTTTAAGGACCAATTCAAGTGCCATTTCCTTCTGGTCAGGAGTGGATCCCTCTGTCCTTCCTGCCATGCAGCTTTGCATCTAGCAATGACCACATCCTGCTTGGGTCCAGTTAGTGGCTGATAGACATTTTGTCCATACAGTGCCCCACTGACACAGCACACGCTACCTGTAATGTACGCAGAACACGGCACACGGCAACACGGTGCTGTTTACCAAATTAAGTAGCATAAAACAGGTGCCATCGCAGAGATCCTGTACCTGTCACTGTCTGTCATTTTCAGGAAGATCCGAAGCAAGAATTTAGCTTCTTTTCTCCGTGCTGAGGGGACCACGACATAGGTCCCGGGGTTGAGCTGGAAAGACTTGGTGAAGTTGTACTTGGTTTCATAATCTATGCCCTGGGCAGCATTTCTAAATGGAGAGAAAAACGTAGGCGGCAATCTCTCCTGGAATTGCTGAAACTAGAAGAAACATGATTATTGTGGGGAAGCCCCCTCTACACATGGTCCCAGGCACCGGGAGAGACCCACCAACTTTCAGACCCAGCACGACACCAGGTAAGACCTGCAGAGGGATAGAGCGCTTTCCTGAACTCCCACAAAACCCAGCAGAATTTACACTCAATTCACCTAGACCTTAGACTGTCCGATGAATGCAAAGAAATGTGACTAGCAATTCCATCTTATTAAGCCTAACAACATCTTGGGTCTCTGTGTTTTCTCCCTCTCTACTTCTATGTTAAGATCTCCATGGGAACTAGTGACATTGTTCCAACACTGACTCTCCAACACTGACTCTCTTTTGGGGGCCCTGGAGCCCCCTGTACACTTGTACTTGAATACTCTGGGCTGCCATACCACTGTGGCGTTGAATTCTTCCCACTGGCTCTGTCTCATCTCTCCCAGAAAGCTCCGAGATTCTTTCTCATTGGAAAATAATAGCCCCTGATCATTTTCCTTTTATTTCAATATTTTCTTAGAGATAAAACAATAAATATAATGCAGTTCCTATTACAAGATGTCACATATATATTACATAATGAAAACCCCTTACTAAACAAATTTTCCCTCGCTACAGTTGAATGTGGGGATTTCATTTAGAATGGTTACACAGCATGAAATGATTATTTATGAGCCCTGCCTTGGGAGAAAAAATGGAAAAGGGGAGAATCTTTTCCAGAGGCCAGGGCCAGGGCTGGGCTCCCAGGTGAGTTAGGAGATAGGTCACAGCCCCAGGGGTACAGCAGAGTGCTGGCTGCAACCTTCAAAGCTTTCTATGGGTGATAACGGCAGGCCATGGGTCTGGGAGCCGTAGGTGTTGAGCCCTTCTGGCAGAAGCAATAATGGGACCAGCTCCCATTCAGAGCTGTGTCCTGCAGCTCTGGCTGTGACTACACGCAGTGGCATGTGGGCAGCGGGCCTCCCACAATCGAGGAGTTGAGAACAGCCCTGTCTCCCTGCTCACCTCTCTCCAGAAGACCCTTGTGGTCATGTCCGGGCTCCTGACTCTGCAGAACATGCTTGCTCAGTGGCGGTGAGAAGCGTGTGCGCGTGTGCGCGTGTGCGCGTGTGCGCGTGTGCGCGTGTGTGCGTGCGTGCGTGCGTGCGGTGGAGGGTGGTGAAACATCTTGATCTTGCACTCCGGGAAGCCTCTTTCAAGTTAGACAGAGCTGCTCGGGCATGGGGCTGATTATCATTCTAGGGAATGGGGCTTGTGCCTTTGCCTGGGTCCCGTCCCCACCCTGTCCTCCAGTTCTAGGACCGCCAGTCCAGTCCTTGTACCTGATCACTTCCCTCACAGCCGTTCCTGAAGTTCCACGCCCACGGCTGCTTTTCTCCCAGCTCTGCCTGGACTTTACAGTCTTTCCTACTCTGAGATTCCTTTCCTGGCCTTGGTCCACCTATGAGGCTCCTTGGAAGGCCTGGAGGGCCTGTGGTCACCATTTGATGGCTGTGGACACACCTTGCTCCCCTCCCATCTGTGGCAGAGAGGTCACTCCAGGGGAGTAGGGACAGGGCTGGACTCCAGTCGAGAGCCCAAGGCCATGAGAGGTGAGTGCCTGTGAGGACTGAATTCCATCTGCCTTTCTCTCCTCCTCCCACAGCTTTAAGTTTCAGCAATACTGGGTCAGGTTATCTGATGAGAAGCAGTGACAATTTGCTTGTCAGCAGATCCAGAGGATGTGCTCTAAAGCTGAGTGTGGATTTGAAGGCTCACTCCAGAAGCCAAAGGTCCCTCAGTGCTGCTCTCGTCTTAGGCACACAGGAACCAGATCCATCAATCATCTCGGGCAGGAGCCAAACGCTTGAGGAGTGAGACACCTCTTGAATATTACACGGGAGAGCCCCCAAGGGTCTAACCTTTAGCCTAAATGTTTTCTTGCTTTGTTGACCTGCTGGAGATGCTAATGCTGTGTATGACAAAAGACCTAGAAAGACCAAGTTTGCAGCCTGGAGTATGTGGAGCTCCCGGTGTTGGAAGAGTCTTGATATGGTACCAAAAGGCAGCACCAGATGCAGAAGGTGGAAAGCCATACCTGAGAATCAACCTGTGGGGCAGAGGAAGAAAGTTGGGTCAAGAAGCCAGACAACAACCAAGAGTCGAGCAGGTGTTCCTGGCCTGGCTTGGGGCCCTGTGCTCCTTCCTCTTGTGTGGTCACCCTCATTCCCCGGCACAGAGTGAGGGGAAGGAATAAATACTCCAGGGCAGAGTTGTGAAAAAGGAGCCCTACTGCCTTACTTAGTTGCAGAAGAGGAAGGAACTCAAGGAGGAAAGAAGGTGTAGGAGACAGGAGGTGTCCTCTGTCTCTCAGCAAGATGTGGTGTCTGTCCACAGTGGTGAGGACAGGGGAGACGGGGCCGGGGCTGGAGATAAGACAGAACTTCAGTCCATTGTAAATTTTCCATGTGGAGATCTTCAGATTGTAATTATGCTGGGGATTTGTTCTAGGCCCCCCGATGCTTGCAGGAACGTATGTGTGCAGACAGAAGAGTCTTTCCATATGATGGAAAGAAGCACAGAGGATGCCATTTCATCTTTAAACCCCTCTCCCATTTGTGAAGCACCTTGCATGCACAGTGCTGGATAGTCATGCTATTTCTGCATGCAGACACCCTGTTTTGTGAGTGTGGAAACAGAGGCTCAGCAGGTTAGGTAGCAGAGTGGGAAACAGGGCGACTTGTGTTGCTTCCCCCTGTCTCCTCCACCAGGCACTTTCTCAGCTGATACGGGATTTAATTCTTTTCCACCGGGCCAGCCACGTAACAGGCTTCCTGAACTATCCCCAATGACCTCTACCTGTTTATATGCAAACAGGATTTGGTTTACAGTAAGGCAGAGTAGTACCCCCCAAATACTAGAGCTGGAGCCCCATTTCAGCTGGCTGAGCACTGTACACTGAGCCCCAGGGACTCACAAGGGCCTGGCTGCTGGCACAGACAGAACCTGTTTCTCAGCTGACCTACAACAGAAACCCATGTGACTTTTGAGTTGTCACAGTCTAGACAGTTCTTCGGTGTTTAACTCAATGACAATCCTGCAAGATCTGTGGGGATCTCCAGGGACCCCCGAGAAGATCTTGGGTCAAAGCAGTCCTGAGGTCAATGGGCAGCTGAGGAAGCCTGCCCAAGTGAAAAAGAGACAAGTGGGCTTGGTATATTTTTAAAATGGGTACAATCATAATCTTGCCTTGGCTTCTGAACTGTAAACTCAGAGCGAATCAGTTAACGCATTCTACTGTGTTACCAACTCAGAGACCACAGGCTAAAGGACGATGATATGGACAGTTTTCCCAGGAGCTGTGGGGCCCAGACCTTCCCAGCATTTCTGTTTCTCACATCAAGAAAAAGAGGAGTTGGCTGAGGTGTTCTTAGTAGTGTATAGTGCTTGACCTATTCATTTTTGGGGTGGGGCATACTAGGTGTCTCAGCACAGCTCTTGGACGTATAGTTGTTGGCTCTTTTTTTTTAAGCCTAAACACCTCCCCAAAGTTCAACCAATGATTTTCAAGCATGTGTAATCAGCCCCCAGGAGCTTGTTAAAATGCAGACTTTCAGGTTCAGTCCTTTCAATTCCTGATTCAGGCAGGCCCAAGAATCTGCGTAGTTAAAACAGCTGGTCTTGGACCAGGCCACTTTTCAGGCACATACCCAGAAAAGCTGACGAGTGACAGAGGCAGGAGCTGTGACTCCTTGTTGACATGCTCAAGCCTAATCTCCTTTCCAGTTTTAGATTTTCTTGTAAATTTAGGGCTGGACAGATGAACACTACTGACCCTTTGGGCTTTGTCTCCAAGCTCTGGTACCTTAGAATGTCCCTGCCTGGCTGACCGCTCTCCCCGGCCCCGAGTGCACAGGAGTAGCCCTGAAGGCAGGCAGCCTTACCTTAAACACCTGGAAGCTCAACGGAAATCCTTGCTCTTCTGCCTTCAGGCCTTGTGGCATGACAGTGAAGGACACAACAACATTGTTCCCTCCCTGGGACTCTCCCACACTGAAGAGGTACTGAGCATTCCTCCTGGGGTTTCCTATGTGAGAGAAGCCCATGACTGGGGTTGTGTCTACTTGGCAGAGCCCTGTGCAGCTAGGTTATTGCCTCTGCATTTGGAGCCCTAACACCTGAGCACGTGCCTCACAGTTACTAGTTGTGGTACAAGTTTTTTTTTTTTGCTTTCTGAGCCCCTTATAACCAGGAAGAGGAGTACAGACCTACTTGGTGAAAACATCTCATAAACTGTGCTCTAGATATTTTTCTACAGCTGTTATGCAATATCTGACACCCACAATGTAAAGGAGAAGAGGTTTATTTGGGGTCATCATTTTATTCCGTGGTTGGCTGACTCCAAGGCAGAAACAAGATAGCAGAGAGGCACGACAGAGGCAAAGGGGCACAATCCATGGCAGCCAGAAAGCAGAGAGAAAGGAGGAGCTGGGAGTAAGAATTCACTTTCTCAGGCCATCACCCCTAATCACCCCCACCCCATCACCTCTAATCAGGCTCCATCTCCTAACGGCACCCTCAGCCACTGAAGTCACCACATGGGACTTCTGGGGTAGTTTTAGATCTAATCCATAACAGTCTGTAAAGTCAAGGACTATTTAATAAGGAGTGGAGTTCCAGGGTCCCCAGGTGGACATGTTGGTTGTGGCAACCAACAGAGGCTTGAATGACATGAGTTGCCCAAAGACCAGTGAAGATACAGGCAGAGAAAGGGGTATCTGTGATGTTCCTCCACCTCAGCCTGCTGGTTGAAGCCAGAGCAAGAGACAAAGAACTCATGTGAGAACCGTCACATTCAAATACATGAAGGAATAAGTCAGGATAGAGAAAAATGGGCACATGCTAGAAGGTTTGAGTCACACTGGGAAGCTCCGAAAACGACTGGAGAGACATAGAGGACTGTCATGGTCGTGGGCTTTCTGTGAGGATTGGATAAGACCACGCATGACAGTGCACTTAGCAGGTGCTCAGTTGCTGGCACCCACCCTTCTCTTCCTTAAAAGGTATTACTAAAAATGACCCCAATGCATAATTTTGGTTAGTTCGTTGATATGCATTATAGCCAGGCTATATAGCCAGACAGGCACAGATCCAGAGATGCATCATTCTGAGAGATTTGACAGTTTCTGTGTCTGCCTGTGGCTTCCTGGTGGCCAGGCTGTCTCAGTAGCAGAGTAATCATGAGAGCCTGGAGGTGAAAAGAGGGACACCCTGGGGTCTGGGAGTCATTCAACAAACCATTCTCCATAGGCAGGTAGTTGGGAGAAGGAATGTATGTGTCTAGGTGCAAATGTACATATATATATATACACACACTTGCACACACAAGTATGTTTCTATGGTCTCTTTTATCAGTGATGTATTAGCACACTCAGGTTCAGCTCCACAGGGAGCAGTTTCGCTCATCCATGTCACAAGCAGGATGCGGGAGGTACACTGAAGGAAGGTGACTCTGGAGGACCCGGCCAACACACACATCTCAAAGAGCCCTCTGATGGGGTCAGATGTATCTACACGGCTGCCTTCCCGCAGCACAGGGCAGGCTGATGTCCTTGGCATCTGAGTGGTACTTTGTGGACTCGAGGGACAGACAGGGATTATTAAGTCCACAACTGGGGAGGATGAAGAGAGAGAAGCAAGTTATACCCAGAGTCACAAAACTAGGGTGTGCCAAAGACGATGGCATAAGCTACATGACTTTGATCGGTGCTCTTTCCACAGCCCACCTATGACCCTGGATATTCACTAAGGACCAGGGAGGCCACGGCAGCTTCCGGTCTGGCAGAATGGTCACCTACCTGCACTGTTTCCTGGGATCACTTGGTTCTTAAATATCATTTGACTCCACCTCTCATGGGGCCTGAGGTCCAGAGTGATGGGGATTTGGTTACATATGAACAGCGAGACGAAGTTCTCTTGGAAATCTTGACATGACATCCTGTTGAAAACAGACACACAGATACAAGTCACTAAAGGACCACTGTTCGTGTCCCCAGAGGGTGATGGGTGTGTCCCATCACTTCGCGGTACCTTTCCAGTGTCAGCTAACTTCTTCATCAGCTGACCTATCCAAAGATGGGGGCATAACTCTGGCTCATTCAGCATCAAGCAACCTTCTGCTTTCTCGGTCTTTCTCTTTTCAGTGGTTGAAAGGACAATGGCAGAGTCAAATTCTGGATTTTGTGCATCACTGCCAAGGACCTTTACCATTTTCCATTTTCCTGAGCCAGGAATCTGTGAGCCCTCTCAAAGCCAGTGGGACTGTAGCCAGGCCCCTCTTTCTCGAAGACCTGATGCTACTGTGACACTGGCCCTTCACTAAGCCCTTTTGCCAGGTCTATTGTTGAGATCTTTATAAAAACAAAGTGTGTCCCACACCTAAAACCCTACCTCCTACTGTGATGAAAGCAGAGGCACTGCAAATATTTTTCCTTCTAATTTACATTTGGTTCTCTAATTCTTAATACCTTCGACTTGGGACCCTTTGCACACATATTTTAATTTCATTTACCTATGATGGTAAGTAAACGAGACAACTTTACAGAGAAATGTCTGTCTCCTCCTCTAAGACGTGTGCATACAGATGAGTGTTTCTTTTTTAAAACAACCGGTCATCTAGTCTTGCTGGGAGCTGAGCTTCTAGCTGCTCTTTTTGTATATTCACTCCAGAGAAGACTGCAGAGCTAGCGCCATCAAGAGGTCACTGAAGACATGGCCATGACAACCATTCCCCTTGTTTTCCAAAAAAACTCTTTTCTCTCAAACCTTTGATGCTAGTTTTCTCTTTTATCATTAAAATGTCTGGGAAAATCCAAGGCAACTCTTTCACCCAGAGGGGGCACAATTTTCCACCCAAAGTTTGTCTTGCTAGAGGAAATAGCATCTCTCTGAGGAAGTCTCTGCAGTGCTGATTTGCATCCTCATAAAAGTTTAGGGAAAGAAATGGGCATTGAAAGCTTGAACAATAAAGATTTAAAACATCAGTTTTTTAAAGGGCAAATACCAAAACTCGCCATCATCCTTGTTGTGGTACAACTGCCTTTTCCGTGGGTCTTGGGTTTCTTGCCATTCCTGGGACCTGCACGTGGAGAAACAAATTGGTGTGGCATGTCTCAGAGAGATTTTAGCTCAACCACTTGTGGTCCAGTAGGGGTTCCTTGTACAGCCATACTAATTCCTGGGGACAAGCAGAGTATCACTCTACCTAGGGACAGGGCTCAAGTCATTAAATCCCTCTGCCTTGGTCATGCTTAGGGCTTCCAAACACCTTTCCCCAGTTTGCTCCTCTTTCCTGAACTCAAGAAAGATCTGCAATTCACCCCACATCTCCACTCTGGTCCCAGAGTGACCTCAAATCACCTGTCTTCTATCTTCGCCTATTGGCCAGTGAGGAGTTAAGAGGTCTCTCTCACTACACCACCTCCAAAAGTCACCAAGTACTTTCACTCCCTGATTCCTTCCGTAAATCCCTCTCTCTGTCTCTCTCTCTCTCTCTCTCTCTCTCTCTCTCTCTCTCTCAGCCTCCAGTCATTTCCACTCCTACTTCTGCTATCCTAGTTTCAGGCACCTTCTTCTTCCTCTTAGACTCCAGCTGATTGCCCTAAACCCAATCCTACCCACTTTTCCAGGCATTCACTACACTGCCATCAAAATGATCTCTCTGACATACAAACTGGATTATGTCATTTTCCTGCTTAAAACACATTCACAGTTCCGTTACTGTCAAGAGACAGTGAGGTTGAATCTCCTTAAAGAAAACCTCACTCAGCCTCTACCTAGTTCTCCAGCTTGTCCTGGGTGCCTCCTCACCCCACTCCCACCCTCGCCATCGAATCTCACGCTCCAGGTCTTCAGGTCTTCACTTCCTTAAGATGCCCCTCATGCCACCTCTTGGCTGTCATTACGATGTCCCCTCCATCTAGAACACTTGAGCTTCTCTCAGCTCTTTCACCCACTCACTCACTCATACTCCTCTTTCCCCCTAGAAGGCGCTTCCTCTGGGAGACTCCACCTGGCCTCCTTCCGCTGCCCCCCATGTGGAGCAGGAACCCTCCTCCGAGCACCCATAGCTCCCCGGACACTGCCGTCTCAGCATTCAGCACCCTGTGCAGCTACTATGTGTTTGCTGCTATCCCTCTCTGGATTTTCAGGTGCCAGTTGAGCTGAGCGGGAAATGAGGCTGGCACTGTGCACTGCTTGCCATTATATCATCAAGAAGCTCAACACATGTCTTGGCACAGAGCTGGCCCGTGATGACTTTCTGCTTAATGCTATCCACGTCCCCTGGGTTGATGTGTTATAGAATCCATCCTAGGGTCCATGAGGCCTCTTCCTCAGCCTGCTCTTTAACGTGCAGGCACACTGTCAAGGCAATGGGCCCCAGAGGCACAAGAGCTTACTGAGATTTTCCCATGGAGGAGCTCGAATTGAGCGCCTGGTCACCTCTTCGCTAGGACAGCAAGGCAGAGGCCACCATTCAGGCTTCCGGCTTCAGGCTGAGGCAGTCAGATGTGTTATTGTAAAATGGCAATTTTATAATTAAGCGATAATTACATTTTCTGCAGTGTGTAAGGGAAAATAAATGTAGTGTAAATCAATATGCTATTGATTCATGGAAGTTTGCCTTTAAGTGTGTGCGCCTGAAATTTCAATTACGGCTGAGATTAGACCATCCGGCTTTCTCCATTCATCTCCTTTCCTAAAAAGTAGGGATGAAATCGACCACCTGCATGGAGACAGTGATTGTGCAGTTTGTGCCACTTCCTTCCAGCCTGACAGGGAGGTGGGCGGAAGTGGGTGACCCTCGGCACCACCACCCTCTCTTTTCAACTCCTCTGCCCAAGGACAGCTTGATGGCCGTTAGCAGGACAGACCTGTTACTGGTTAGGGACTGTGGCCTGTGCCTCTCCTCCTACCTCGTGTCTTTTCTGACGGGTGTCGTGTCACACTCCCTCCCCCGGAGCATTGATCCATCTGTGACACTTTGGCTGCATGTGCCCACCCAGAAAATCCCTTTCTCCTCCCATCTCTGGTGTCCCTTTTTTTGGCAACTCTGTTCATTTAACAGTTAGCATAGGAGAATGGGGGAAATATAAACTCATGCGAGTTCACTATCTGTTTTCTTACCCTAGGGACTCTGCTCTAGGCCTTCCCTCTGATTGTACCCTGCATGGCCAGCCCAAAGTCACAGATTCTGGCCAAGGTTACTAGGATTTATGTTGGGAAAGGTAAAGGATACTACTGCAAGGAAGAGAGCACACAAGCAAGAGAAAAAGTGAAAGGAAGACAGTAAGACAGATATTGTCCAGGTCTTCTTGGTTCATGGTTTGGTCAGTTCTTTTCCCTTCTGTGGGGAGATTCTGTTCTCCAAGGGGCATCTGAGGTCACAGCCAGGTTTATTCTACAAATTTTGCTGTTCCTTCCCTATGCCCCCCCTTGCCCCCTCAGCCAGCACATACACTGGCTGAGCACCGATGTGGACCAGGAACACCCCAGCCACTGGAGGATATGGAGAATCAGAGTGTTCCTGCCATACTCGGCAGGGGGCGCCAGCCATGGTCCAGCAGCCTGATGGATGTCAGGGCTGAGCAGGGCTGGCTGCTTCCGCCTTCCCAAATGCACTGTGTTCACTGTATTGATTTCCGCTGCCGGTGGGCCCTGTGCTCTTGTTTGTCTGAACAAACTGCTTTTTGTTTCCCATCATCCTCTGCCTCCCTTCTCGCTTCTGACAACAATGCTGTGACCACTGTGTCATGACACTTTGCATGGACCTGCACGAATGCTCAGAGGAATGCCACAGTGCCAGCCTCATGGCCTCCAAGAGGAGCAGGTAACATGTCATTGCCCCTTGAGACTTTTCACGACTCCCTTCCCACTCTGAAGTAGCAAGGCATGGGTTGCCAGGGCTTCGGTCCTGTGCCAGCTGGGAAATGTCAGTGCAGCTCCTATGGGAGGCCACTGACCACACAGCCCGGCCCCGCCAGGACATGCTCCCCAGGGCATTGGAGACACACTTACTCCACTCACTCTTACACGAGCAAGGTGTCGTTGCAGGTACCTGGACGTGTGGGTGTCCAGATCAGTGGGCAGGCCTGAGCTGAGCTGACCATCCAGGTCTTTGCCTCAATTTCCCCAGTTACCCCAGACATAAACTTTTTCCACCTTGGTCCCCTGCTGTCAGGGGTATTAGGAGCCACAGTTTGAAGTCTCCTGCTCTCCACCTGTCTTGCCAAGTGGAGGGTTGGCTGCTGGTCTGTCCCCCGCCCTCTTTACCAATCCTGGGTACATGGGAGTGTGAGGTGGCCCCGTGGCCACACCCAGCTGTGAACAGGACAGGCTGGGGTTGAGGCCCGAGGCAGGTGGGACAGATGTTGCCTCAGGGACAGGATGCTCCTGCCTGGCAGGGTTCTCAGTGAAGGCTTTCCCCAGCCGCGCGCTAGCCATACCCATCTCCCCAGCGCCCTCTCCACTCCGTGTTGCCCCAAGGGTTCCACAGGCGGACGATCTCTTCCCAGCCTGTCTTGTACTGAATCTGCAATGAAGAGCGGAAAAGGAACGTGTCAGGGCTCTCTGGCTCAAGTCAGCAGAAAGAGGGAATATGAATGCTGCCGCTTTCTCCCTCCGAGGACTAATTTAACTTCTGACCTCATTTGGCTACAGCCAGAAAAAAAAAATGCAAAGGATACAAAAAAAAAAAAAAAAAAAAAAAATCGATGACTCTCCTGCTGCCTGCATGGACTTGGAATGAGATAGAGGAGAAAATGGCCCTTTCTTCTGCTCGGCCCCTCGCGGGAGGTGCAAGGTCATTGGGCTGAGCAGCTGCACCCAAGAGTCTCGGATTTAACAGCACATAAACAGCAGGGCTGCTGTTTCGCGTTGCAGAGGAGAGAGCTTAATGGGTCCCCAGGTCCAAGCCCTGCCGCAAACAGCATCTCTGTCCTGCGGTCAGAGCCTGCGCCCCTGCCAGCAGCTGGCTGGGAGCTATGGTGCCGTCCCGGTGGCGAAATTACGAGTGAGGAGGGCTGAGGAGGCCGATGTGGGCAAGACAGCGACGGCCAGGGCACTGAAAGAGCCAGGGCTAGCCCACCTCATCCTGCGCCCTTGTGCAGACAGCTCTGCATAAGAGTAGCTGACCCGCAACGGCCTGGGCCTCCCTCTCTCCGTCCCTGCCTTCCTCCTTCCTTCTCTATCATCTCTCACTTCAGATACCGAAGTTGACACTGCTGCTGCCTCACTCCCCTGAAGCCAGAGGGCGGGACTGTGGGAAAGTTACAACAAACAGCAGCAAGCCCTTGAACCTCCATTTCCGGAGGCCTGGAGCCCTCAGTCTGGAGAGGGGAATTAAAATATGATTGAGCTGTAGCTGGGCCAGTTGATGTGCGCTGATCCTGCGCAAGGAGACGGAGGGGTGGGGGAAGGAGGAGCCCGCGTGAGGAGGCAGCTCAGAGCCCTGCGCCTAGCGAGCTTGCCTTCCACCCACAGTTCTCAGGGATAGCTTATAGGGGAGGAAACTGAGCCTCAGAGAGGGTTTCCCCAATTGCCCCAAGACATCAAAGTAGGCAAGAGAGGCAGGGTTCTGATCCTAGCCACTGTTACTTTCCAAATCTGAGGGTCTGATTTTTGAAATTGACGTGGACAAAGGCCTCTTCTTGGACATGGCTGTGAGCTGGGCCTCAGATCCAACACTTGAGCACTTGGCCGAGGCCTGTGTGATCACAAAGAGAGCACCGCCCTGAAGAAACAACACCATCATACGAGGGCCCAGACATATGGAAGGTACCCTGGCTTCCAGTGCCACCCCACAGGGCTCCACACCTTGTGCCCCATCCCTAGGTCTTGCACGTCATTTATCATTAGCTGCTGGCACCTGGGAGAGCCCACTGAGCAGGGACATGAGAAATGGTTGCCCGGTGGCCCACAAAGTTTAATGAGCCACTTTCAGTGCCCAGTAGATAGTCAGAGGCCCTATTGGGCACAGGAAGGAAAAGCGGCCAGTGATTCAGAGGGGCTGAGAGCAGAGCTAAATGAGGCATGCAGATAAACACTCACCCCCTTGCCCAGGGGAGTCACTGCTAGAGCTAGGTGCATAATAAAAAATGCCAATTTCATTTATCTTCCTGTCTGTGTCCTGCCTGGAGGGAGGATGAGCAGATTAAAAAGCATACTGCATTTATGGGCTGGTTTAATCTTAGCACTTGTGGCTCAGAGTGAGAACCAACCCCCTCTCTCTAGAGGAGAAGTCTTTAGCTGAGTTCCCGGGCCCTTGTATAACTGTGCCTGCTACGACACACACTGCTGGTGATCACAGGGTACTCATTCAGAAGCACAAGGGTCACATTCAAGGTCAGGTTCTTCACCACCCTTGCTGCTGCCCATATTCCCAACACTGGGCCAGACGTGTCCCCGGTGGTTCACCCTAGGATGATAGTCCCTCAGATGGACATTCGTGAACGCTAGCTCCACTGGCCATTAGTAGTTACTTCTGGAACAAAACGGTTTCATGGCAAATGGTAGATTAAAACCAACTGGTACTTTTAAATGCAGATCTCAGAGCCTATAACTATTAATATATACCATGAGCCTCCAGGAAGGGGAAATGATGAATTGTGTTTTCAAAATGAATTTGGAAGACCATTTTCACCAAGGCTCTCCCAGGGTAGTTCTCCTGAGAGTGCATTCTGTGAAGTGTCAGGTGCTCAGATGGTCCCTGCAGGACATGTGGCCTTGGTCACCTGTCAGCCCACGTGAGGTGCCATTCGGACCACTCCCTTGCCCCAGGTCAGCACAGAGATCACGAATCAAACATGGATCTTTCCCCAAATGTGGAAGCAGTGCTGACATCTTCTCAACACAGGAATCCAGACAGTACAACCAGTGATCAAAACTGGCCCATGAGATCAGACCTGTCTGTCCACAGGTATGACTGTGGCATCCGCTGTCCCCACTGAGGATCAGGGAAGGGCTTGGGAGGGTAGAACGGAGGAACCGGAGTGCAGCTGAGAAGAAGTCAGCCATCCCAGAGCCCTCGTGATCAGAACTCTGCAGGCCCAAGCTCTTCCTTGCTCATAAGAAATGTCTTCTAGGCCCCTTGCATGCATTCTGTGACAAGGGATCAACACTGTCATCTTCACTGCCAAGGGCAAATCCATTCATTGACTCAGACGAGTGCGCTCACCCATTGATCCAACAAGCATTTATTGCAGAGGAAACATTTTGTTGCCGATTTACTTCAGGGAGGCAGGCAGGAGGAAGGAGACTGTCCCTATTCTGCGAACTGGACACTCACCAAAACATAAAATAATGGAACAATGGTCCTTGAGTCAATGGACAGAAGAGACAGAGAGAGAGAGAGAGAGAGAGAGGGCAGGGAAAGTTTGAGACAGCACCTGACATTCTGCATTACTGGCTCCAAAAGCATCGAGGAGAAATGCACCCTGGAGTTTAGAACTCTGTCTCAGCACTTAGAAGACACCATCTGACCTCAAGAGTTGTGGGAAACACAGAGGCAGGGGAAGGAAACCCCCAAATGCCAGGAAGTGTTGTTACTGCAATGCTGTGGGATCATCATGGACAGGAATTCAAGAGACGGGGGGCCCAGGTGGCCATTTTACAAGAAGCTGTCTTTGTGACCTTGCAAAAGACATTGCTCCCATCAGGCCTCATCTTCTTCCTCTGTGAGCACTTAAGAGCAGAACAAGCCGCACCCCAGCGCTGTTCTCTAGACACAGTGAGCGCACACATTTTGTCTACCCACAGCTGGCTCTTGCATCAGAAGCCTGCTGTCAGATGCCCACTTCCCGCTCTTCCGTGAGAGTGAAGTTTCATCTGCCCATGTGTCCAGCCAGCTGGCCAGTGCACGTCCCAGCCTGCTCGGGCTTCGGTGTGCCTGAAGGTGTGAGATCAGACTAACGGGATGTGGGAAAAAGTGATGCCTGCTTCTGTGAATGCACAAATGACCTTGGGCTGGGAGACGAGGGGACCTGGAGCAGCTGTCTTGGGCTCACAGGTAGAAGCACCTGAGTGAGGATGGCAGAGTCATCTACCAGCCTTGGGTCACCCACTTCCCCAAGAAGGAAAGGCACACTGTCGCAAGTGCCTGTACCTGGGAGTGTTTCTATTCTGTCAGAGTAGCTTGTATGTCACAAATGAAACCTGTTTCGGGGTAAAACCTCTCCCCAGAGTCAGCTGGATAGTTCATTCTCCCTCCTTTTGGGGTAAATCCCAACATCCAGCTGACACCTGACATCATTATACGGCAAGAAAAAGCACTCAGAGGGTCCCTGGGCAAGAAGTGCATCTAGAAACTTCTAGGTGAATGGAAGCAATGAGGTTGCCCTTTGAGGATGCCACAGTGGGGTGAGGGTGGCAATCACTAGTGTCAGCTTTGTGCTTGTTGGAGGAATGTGCTTCTAGCTCCTTTTAGTAGAACCAGACACAGGCAGAAGCCAGGAGAGAGATGACAGGCCACAGCCAGCCTCACCTGCTCAGCCCCGGTCACTGTGTAGGCATGCTGACTCACCAGCCCGTTCTCGATCACCTCTGACTCGTCTGTTGGCTGCAAAGGAGAAAAGCAGACTGAGACGTTGGCACAGCCCTCAGGCTCGGGTAAGATGGAGAAACACAGCTCAGAAAGCAGCTGAACAGTGGGGCCCTGGCCCCCCCGAGGGCACATGCATTGAACTCCCTTCCAGAAAGACAGAGGAAGGCAGCCAGGAGGCGAGGCTCTGCGTATTTCATGCCCAGAAGCTCCTGAGGACCCAGGCTGCTCACTTTACCAGCCACTTGTCATTAGCCAGCATAGGCTCAACCCAAATCCTGTCTCCCAGGTGGACTGCAGGATGCCCTAGGGACCCTGCCATGAGAACTGGGGCTCTACAATGCAGCTGTGGACTCTGGTGACACTTCAGATTAGGGTGATGCCACTCAAAGCCCACATCTTGAAAGAGTGCAGTGTCTTGGGTGTGGTGGTTCATGGCTGTAATTCCAGGAGGTTGAGGCTGGAGGATCACTGTGAGTTCCAGGCCAGCCGGAACCACATAGTGAGTTCGAAGCTAGCCTGAATTGCATAGCAAGACCCTGTCTCAACACCACCCCCCACCCAAGGAAAAAAAAGAATTATGAAAGTTCAGGAAACATCCCAAGAATACAGAGCTGGCTGTCTCAGAACAGACATAATTCAGAGGGTCATGCAGACTTTCCGAAAGGAGACAAGCTGCACTTGTGCATCCTTTAGGGTCAGCAAGAATTGAGGATCTTTGCAGAATCAGGGCAGAGCAAAAAGCAACTCCATACCTCGTAGAAGAAGCAACTGCCACCTCCTGCAGCCCTTAATTACCTCCTTGGTAACTGTAGATTCAAACCCTGCTCAGCACTTTTCAGCTGTGTGCTGGGATGATATGACTGAGCCTCTCTGAACCCCTTCCCTCCTCTGGGAAGTAAATTCTGCACTCCCCATTTCAAAAGGAGGGCTATTGTAGAACTCCAGGCAGTGACCTCAGCAAAGCCCACCAGAGGTGCTCCAGAGGGACATTCTCTTCCCAGCTACCTGCTCCTGGCTGTCCACTTTGGGATGAGCAAAACAGTGCTGAGGGCTCTCTGTCTACTCACCCCCTTTGGGGTGGCACAGGTCATCAGGGAGCCCTCCTCAGCTGCCATCTTCACCATCATCAGCAGTTTGGAAGGAGAGGAATACAGGTTGGCCATGGTAACCACCCCTCCTGTGAGGTCCACCAGGGCGTCAGGGAGGTAGCCATAGTGCAGGTGAGAATAGGATCCCAGCAACCTGGGAAGGAAGAGTCCAGATTAACCTTTGGGATGCCTGTGGGGAGCCTCGCTGGGAAGGGTGACTACCCACTGACCCTCTGCTTCTTGCTAGGTGAAGGACTTCTTGACCCACTCCGAGCCATGGCCCAGGGAGTTAGTAAAGCACACTTGATGAGTCTGGATGAGTTGTAGAGGGGTAGTCTTGGGGTTTAAGTCTGGTTCCTTGCTCCTTCCTCTCTGGCACTGTTTCCCTACTCCGCTTCTAAGATGCCATGAAGTAAGCAGTTTTGCTCCATCTTGCCCTGATGCCGTAATGTTACTCCTGGGAGTCAACCAACCACGGACTGAATCCCCTTAAAACATGAGCCAAAATAATCCCGTTGGGCATGATATCCCAGTGAGGAAAAGCTGTCTAATATACCTGCCCAACACAGACTATCTGGGTCCAGATCCTGGCTTCCTCCAGTGAGATTTCTGTCTCTGGACAAGGAACTAAACATTATCGTTCTCTTTGCTCCTCTGAGGAACAAGACAGCAGCCCTTGCCTTACTGGGCTGTCTCATGGTTCGTGAGTATGTGTGCTTTGTACAGAAGACACACAGCTTCCTGCTGTCCTTATGAGGAGGTCACACTTGCTGTCCTTCTTCCCCTAGACTTGTCCATCTTCCATGGCAGCCCTTGGGCACCAGGGAACATTCTCCTTGGAAAGGGTTGTAAATGGCAAACTGTCAAGTGTCCATATCCCCCTACAGGGGTAAGCAGATCGCTGTGGGATGGAGAGGATGGGCCAAGCCATCTGGAGGTTAGGGGAGCTTTCTGCAAGGGCCCAGTCTGAGTCCCAGTTTATCCAAGTAAGGAGAGTGGCTCAGGTGTTCTAAGGGGAAGAGTCAAACTGGGGGGCTCTCAGAGCAGGCAAGCATGGTGGGGCTCACCGACAGTGGGCCTGAGAGCAGCCTATGTTCCCCTAGAAGGAGGGAGACTTCATCAGTCACAATGATACTGTGGAACCAGGGCCAATCGAGAGCAGACTGGCCTTGAAAGCTCTAGTTTCTGTCACTGGGGTGAGCTGTGGCTTCCTGTGGGATCCTACACTGCAGCCAGGGCAGGCTGGGAAGGGCAGGGAGTAGAAGCCCAGAGGACAACAGAGCTGTTGCAGCCCGCTGGCTCACAGCTGCCCTCCCCTCTGCCTCTGCCACTCAACCTTCTCCCAAGGGCTTATGCATTCCTGTCCCTGAGGGGAGGCAGGGGTGGGTGGTGTGGGGACCCCCTGTCATGGCTTTTCCTGGTACTTCAAAATCAGATGGAAGTCACAGGCCCGGCCCACCCTGACTGCAGCCTGTAAGTGGGGTCTTGGCTTTGGGTGACAACTTTCCCTGCCCTGTTCTTTGCATTTCATCTGGAATGGCGGGGGCAGAGTGGATTACTCTGGAACCCTGGACAGTTCTTTCTGTCCCTGCCTCTGCTTTGCTCATTCTCTCCTTGGGGAACTACTCTGGTTCCAGTAAATTCACTTCAGCAAATACCTATCGAGCAGTCACCATTCGAAGGACATTGTACCGTGCAAAAATGCAGTAGGTGGCTTAGAAAGCCTGTTATTAAAGAAAGTTAATGCAGGTGTGATAGAGCCTGCAATCCCAGAATTCTAGGAGGCTGAGGCAGAAGGATCCAAAATTCAGTACCCCAGTGGGCAACTTAGTGACTTAGTGAAATCCTATTTTTTTTAAATGCCTGCCTGGCTGGGTATGTAGGTCTGGGCAAAGGCCTTGGGTTGGATCTCTAGTATCATAAAAAAAAAAAAAAGGTAAAGAAAGAAATCGATTAGTTGGGATCCTAAGAACAAAGGGCAATTCTTCAGTCATGAGCACATGACAGGTTTATTGAACTCATTTTAAAATTGATTTTGTGCCAGGCATGGTGGTCCATTCTGTAATCCCAGCCCTTGCAGGCTAAAGCAGGAGGATTGCCATGAGTTCAAGGCCAGTCTGGGCTACTACATACTGAGTTCAGAGCCAGCCTGAACTACAAGTGAGGCCCTGTCTCAAAATAAGTACATAAATATAAAAATAAAACTGATTTTGACCTTGGTTTCTGACTTTATCCTCTGCGTTCCCTCTCTGTGGCCCTGATAGTGACTGATACCAGATTCTTATCTTTGGAGTGTTTGCTTAATCCACCACGAAGCCTGCCTTTGGCCATGGTTATGCTCAGTGGGGTCTGAGTACCTTGCTCTGCACGTCACGTGTGCCTTTGGCTCCTGTTCCTAAATTAGGGCTTTACTGAAAATACTGGAGGTTCATGAGGTCCAATGGTCCAGAATCCACTCCAAACCCTCCAGGTGCTTCATTGTCACTATCCCTTCCCTAACACACTTAGGGACCTGCCTAGGTCCCTAACACAGCTGCGCTAGGGTCATTCCAAGGAAGCAGCGGGGGTCTCAGTCGCCTCCCTGACTCAGTGGCTCTGGGCCTCATCTAAGGCCTCACACTTACACAATTCTGCAGTCAGCACAGAGACACCTCCAGACAACCAGCAGCCCCCTCCCTTGTTTTCCAGAACCTTCGCTCACTGTCTATCCACAGTGCCCCAAGCTGCTCCGGCAGCAGCTGGGTGTCTCAACAAGAGCGATCTCTTTCCTTTGCAGACAGGAGCTCACATAGCCATGGATGCTTCAGGAACACAGCAGCTATTCTCGGCCTCCTTTGCTGACAGGAAATAGAAAGCAAAGGAGAGGGAGAAGCCTGATCCCTGCAGTTGTCACTATGCCTTGTCACCTGAACCCAGGAATTCTGGGAGAGCATGTCCTTACCCCTCAGCTTCAGCCTCCTTTTGAGGGAATGTCTATCTGCCTGCAGTGATATGAAACAGGAAAAATCCAGATGTCTAAATCTGAGCCAAAGAGGGTACTGAAATACTGCAATTCTTACCTGTAGAGATTCTACAGAGGATGATACAAGATCTCATCCCCAATCTTCTAGTTTTTGACAGCTGGGAGGAAAATCCCCACCTACAATTTTCTTCCCTCCACTATTGACCGATTTGACCAATTCATTTCCAGACTCCCCAGCTGCAAGGATAACTGAAAGTCCAAAGTCTGCTTATGAACTCAGCGGTCCCACATGCTTGGGGAAAAGAGATGGTTTCTATGGACAGGTGAGGTCTCCACACTGTGGCACTCACCAAGTTGCCACCAAGGAGGCAAGAAGACAGAGATCTCTGCCTGCAGGACTGGCAGCATCAAGAATCAGTGAACAGTACATGGCTAGAGAGGACGGTTCCCACCCCAGACCGACCTTGAGCAAGTCGTTTCACCTCCCTGAGCCTCGGTTTCCTCATCTTTCACAGACAAAGACTGAGATCAGTGTTCGCAGGAGTCCTTTCTGGCTCTGAAATGCTGTCATTCTGCTTAATTCACTCCCCCGTCCTGTAACTGCCTACTTTGGATGGGTTCGGGCAAAACTTTTGAAACAGCTTTAATAGTTTGAAGTATTTTATCCTCTGCTCGATTCCTTTAGGCAGCAGAATGTGGATTCTGGGTCTAGTTTCCCATTTCTTTTCAAGCCGAATGATTGCTTTAGGTCAGCTGTTAACAAAATGGGGTCAAAGTCATCATTTCATTCCACAAGCTTTCTAATTCTCCCAGCAAACCTCTGTGCTACCCCCTTTTACATAAGGAGCAAACGGGCCCTGCCATGATGAGGGTGGGATCCACAAGGGAGAGATAATGGCAGTGTTTGTGTAAGTAGCTCAGGAGTGAATTAACCTCCCTGGACATGTGCATGGGTCCAGCAGCCCTGGCTTGTACCTGGGCTCCACTCCCCAACACTAATGAGTAGCTATTTCTAACTCCAGAACCGAGCCTCAACCTTCAGTTTCTACAAGTTGCCTCAAAAGAAAGAGCGCACATGAAGCGATCTTGAAGCCTATGGTGTTTCGATTGTAGCTTCCAGAAGGACGGGAACAGGGGGGACTATGGTTTCCATCCTGTAAGACCCAGTCCAGTCCTGCTTAATGGGGTCTCCTGGTGAGGCATGCAGGGACTGGGCATGTTCAGGGTAACTTCTGGCACCTACCGTCTCTCACTGCTTGGAGGGAAGCTCAACTTCCCATTTGTGAAATGAGGGTCTGGTTAGGGTACTCTTGGAACTTTCTGACCCACCCTCCTGCTCATTCTTCCTTAGGGTGTGGTCTGTAAGCCAGGACTTCACTCTGGTGTGTCCCTCACAATCTCCTCTCACTCAGTGTTGTCCAGGTGCTGTGTGTGTGTGTGTGTGTGTGTGTGTGTGTGTGTGTGTGTTGAGACCGGGTCTCACTATATAGTTTGGGCTGGCCTTGAACTCATTATGTAGCCCACGCTGGCCTCAAACTTGTAGTGATCCTCCTGCCTCAGTGCTAGGATCACAGGTGACCTTGTTAGAGCCCCACCATTGGACTCTGCAAGACTGCATTACCGATTTTTCCCTTCTCCATAATATTATCCCTGCGAGGTCCTGCTCTTGTTCGCTTCATTTTTCTGTCACTCAATTTCCTTGTTTTTCTCCTTCCTTTTCTTGCTTCCCACCACACTTCCACCCTGTCTTTCTATCTTCATTCTTTTCTTTCTGCACCCATTTCACAATGTGTAGTGTACACTGTTTTATTCCTATGTATTCTTGTAAACCGTGATCTGCACTCACAGAGCTTCCATTTCCATAAGTAGAGCTGTGTTTTATTGCTCAGTATTTCTTGTACCACTCACACACCACCTGGACTCTGAGAACAACCCAGGTTGCTATACGGAGATCAAACCTGTGTTTTCTAACTGTTGCGTGGCTCTCCCCTGGGCTGCTCCTGCATCGTGGTAGCTGAGCATGCTGGTGATAGCCCCTGCATGCCACTCCCAGCACCATCAGGAACAGCCTCGGGCCTGTCCCTTAAAGTCCCTCTGGCAGTATCCTGCCAGGTGTGAGATGTGCGTGCAAGTAATCTAACTAATGTCACGTGGCCCTTCAGGAGACTGCCTTGGAAATACTCCCTGTAAGATTCTTTGAGGATTCTTGGGACCCCAATTCCTAGCAAATACTTGGCATTATCTAAGCATCTTAACTTGTCTAGTCAGATAAGAATGGAAGGATGTTTTAAGCCTCTGCTTACATTTTCCTGGCTGTGAAAAATCTGAGCATCTCTTCATCACCTGGGAAGGTCCTTCCAGCAGTGCCATCTTCCCTACACACATGTGTATGCTTAGCCTTGCATGCATCCCGTTGATGCAGCCTAAGAGGGTCTGACCCAGCGCCAACCACAGTGCCTGCCATAAGATGAGCTGCTCAATAAACACCTGCTGAGCAGAAGCAGCCCCGAAGACCAAGCAGGACACATGAACTGGGGATGCTTACAAACTCTTACACTTGTCAGCCTCAGAAGGCAATCCCTGCGCACTGTGGGCCAGAAAAGAACAGGGAAATCCTGTGCTCACTCACGCACAAATGCAGCTTCACTGTGGTCACACCGGAGCCTCGGCTTCCTGACCTCAGTGTGAAGCGTCACACCACGGCCTCTGCTGCTGGGCCCTCCTTTTGCTCTCCACCCCTCCAAGCCTTGCTCAGATGCCACTTCGTCCTGCCGCCTCAGCCTGACTCTGAGGGACAGGGAGCCAAGGTCATTTTTTGACCAAGATACTGCACAGTTGGCCCTCACTACCTGCAGGCCTGATACCCATGATTCAGTCAGCTGCAGATGGAAAATACTGGAAAAACTGTGTCTGTACTGAGCATGTGCATAATTTTTCTTGTCACGATTCCTAGACAATACAATAGAACATCCATTTGCATAGCATTTGCATTGTATTAGGTATCATATGTAATATGCAGAGGTGATTTCAAGCATATATAAGTTACATGCAAATACTAAGATTTTATATAAGGATTTTGAGTATCTGTGAATTTTAGTACCCTTGGGTACTAAACCCTAGAACCACTCAGATACCAAGGACAAATGCATTTCAGCTGGACTCTTACATTAGCATAGCAACAATACTGTCTGTGCATAGCTATACTTGGTCCTTGCCTGGCCCATAACTTGCTAGGCGCCTCAGGGTCCCTCCTGATGGCCCCAACAATGACCCTTACACACAGCGATGGTTCAATGATGCCTAACCAGGTGGCAAGGGCTCCCATGCTCTGGCGACAATGCTTGCAGTCAGGAGGGTTACTACGAGCTGCAGGGCCAGCTGGCAGGGAGCATCTGGGAGGGCAAGCCACAGCGGGAGTGCAGCTAGCATTGAAACTCCAGGCAGAGAGGCAGGCCCATACTTACTTGGCATAGGCTTTCTCCAGCAAGCAGGGCCAGAACTCTTGGTTGCCACTGCAAGGATGCACAAAGAGGCATTTGTTTCCCATGACAGGCAAGCGGTCATCAACCACCACTTCCACCCACTGGCCACACTGCCAGAACTGGAAGAGAGACAAGCAGGTCTTAGTGGAGTCAGGAGAGCGGGATGCTTCTGCAGGTCTCCGGCCTCAGCTGAAAGATCCTCACAGTTGCAAATGACCTCTGACACAGCAGATTAGATCCAGAACAAAATCCCAGGTTAGTTTACCAGCCAGGGGACAAGCATGTCATCTCCACTGGAAGATGGAGAAAACGAGCGAATAAAGGGAAACTCAGGGAGGAAGGAAACTGGAGTTTTATTTTGCTACTAACTCACTTCGGCAAGTCCTTTTTGGACACTGCAGGTAGTGCTCATGCACAAAGGGAAGCAAGGGGGAAGAGCCACTGAATAGCCAAGAGGAGCAGTGGATTCGGATGGGGCGGACAGCCTGCCAGATCTGAGGGCTTGGGGGAGGTGGCAGGATTTAGCTGGGTAGGGAGGACAAGGGAAGGCCTCCCAGATGGTGGGGACCACGTGGGCCAGGGCCTGGAGGCAGAGTGATGTACGCAGCTCAGGGGGACCGAGCAGCGACAGCCTCGCTCCAGCACTCTTATCTTCACATTACGCTGGCCCTCTATTACAGCACGGCACTGGAACTGGCTGGCACTGCCACCGCCAAGCGTGCAAATGAGCCAGATGTTCCTCTCCAAAACAGACTGCTTTCATCTTTAGCATTCAGCTCTAAATGGTTCACCTGGGGACACCACCAAATGAGGAACATTCATTACCAAGGCCAGCCTTTCAAGCTGCTTTGCTGGTGTCCCCTGTGCTGGAGAGGCTGGCTTCAGGCCTGGGCCTTGATGAAGGCAGATTTCCCCTAGGGGGCTCTGCCGAAGCTGGGTGAATGCGGCCTCTGAGGCCCGTGTCCTTTTCCACAGCTGGATGTCCCAGACATTAGGCTGTCATGGCCAGCTGAAGATATGTTTCGAGAGAGGAAGTTGAGACAGAGGTGTCAGCAAAAATGAGGAACCGAAGACATCTTCATAGTCGTTAACGAGTAGTAGCATGTGGGGTGGTGAGGCTGCGGCAGTATGGAAACCAGAAATGTCTGGGCAAAACATCCGAGAGGCCCCAAGGGCCGGCGCTTTGCACAGAGCACTGCCCAGGCCTAGAGTGATATGGAGTGATCTACAGAGGCCGGCACTGTGGCTGCTTTGGGGGAACTGTGTGACTTTCTTTGTTACCCGGAGGCAGGGTGTGTTCTGTCTGGACTACTAGTTGTCTTAACCACCTAAGTTGCTCCTACCAACGCTGGCAGCCCTGTAGGGGTCCTAGGAACAGCTCACTGGATTCTCCAGTTCAGCCCTCAGTGTGGTCCTTAGACCAGCAGCAGTGGTGGCAACACCAACGTGTCTGTCAGAAAACCTAGCACGCCTGTGGTTGGACCTCAAGAGATGAGCGCAGGATAAAGGAGGCCCAGAAATGAAGAAGAAAATGTAGCCAAGCAGAAGGAGGCTGGTCTTCAGATGTAAAGGCTCACTGTTTCCCAGGCAAGATTCTTTCTTAGAAGGGACCATCTGGTTGTATTCTGGAAACAACTGAAGAGGAGAGAGAGAGAGAGAGAGAGAGAGAGAGAGAGAGAGCTCATAGAGACCTGCAATTTGAAAGTATATGCTGCATACAAAATCAAAAGGCCAAATTAACAATGGAGCTTTTTTTTTTTGGCAATTTCGGAAGCTATGAGACAATGAGACACTGGAAATTTTGAGGAAAAGGAATCTGATCCAAGAAGCCTACCTATAGCCGAAATATCGTTTGTGAGACTAAATGAAAAATTCCCGTGTGATCTGAGAAAAGTATGCAAAGAACTACTTCTAGCTAATAAAGGATAAATTAGAACAAGGAAGGTCAGGAGAGGAGAAAAAGAGAAGCAGTAGTAGGAAATGAGTTTAAGCATTCTTTCTACAAGAAAGATAACTATAACAGTGAAAATGAAATCGATAACAAAGAGATAAGGGAAAGCTTACGGAGGAAATGTAAAGAACAGGAAGGAGCAATATGAATATCACATAAAGAGAAATTCAAGGCCAAAGGTACTAAATACAACAAATGGAGATATTATGCAAGTTATATTTTAACAAAAAGTCAGCAAGATCATAAACCTTTGGCCTCCAAAGAACATAAGAGAAAAACATGAAGAAACAGAATATCCAAAAGCCTAAAATGTTTTCAAACATGGCTGTGAGAGTGAACTTTAATTGTTGTTTCAGTATTTTATAAATCAGACAAATTAAGCCAAGGTAAAACAATTGGAGATAATACAATCTGCTAATGCACTAAGTAACACTCATTACTATGTATTGTTGTGTATCCATGACCGTTAGTAAAAATTGTCATGGACTCGACCATAAATAAAACTACTTTAATAATTCTGCACATGTAGACATTTTACAAATTAGAGTCTCTGGCCATGATTTAATAAATTTAAACTCAGCCACCAAAAGATTATCACCAAAAGAAAAGTTCACCACTGGAAAACTGAATAAACTTTAAAGAAACAGCCCCAAATGTATATTAAAGAACAAATCAAAACTAAAATTTAAAATTAATAAAAGTAAGATGCTTCAGGTCAAAAGCAATAGATACAGATAAGAGCTCAGAAGAAAATTTATATTCTTAAAAGCTTATGTCATTAAAAATGAATAACAATCTTAACTACAGTTTCACAAAAGAAAAAGGAAAATGAGCCAAGAGAAAGTAAGAGAATTAATAAAAATAAAATTTAAATTAATTATATAGAAAACAATACCTTAAAGGAAAAAGAAGAGAATGAATAATGAAAACCAAAAATTTATTTGTGAAAAAAACAAGTTAGTTGAATTGAGAAAATCTAGGTTAAGAAAAAAAATGGAAAATGAAAATACAGCTCTGAGACTGATAAAGTAAATTTAACCACAGATTACTAGAAATTTTTTTAAAATTTCACAAAATTATTTGAGCAACTCCATGGCTTGAAAACAAAATTTCAAGGACTCAGTTGAAATTAGTGGCCCAAGCAAATTAATATCTACTTAATGCACCAAAGAGTTAAAGAAATCACATTTTAAAAGGAGACGGGGCTAGATAACATAACTATTGTCTGTGTTACTTTATTTCTATCCTGTCTATTTTACTTTCAAAGGGCAGATAATCATGATTAGCAAATTTTATTCAAATTATTTCAAATTAAAAAGTAGGCTATAATCAGTTTGCTTTAAAAAGCTATGCGATAAAAATAAGCTAGAAAGTAATTTTACGTATGATTTAGGTATAGAAATTCTAATAAGATTTTCAGTGAATTGAATCTGGCAGCATGTCAAGAAAGTATATGATGAAAGTCACAAGGCAAGATTTTGATCCTGTCACTGATTTAAAATTGTGAAGTCCTAATTAGTATGACAAGGCAAAAGAGCAAAATAAGTTCTATAAATATGAAAAAGAGAGACAAAATTAGTGTTACTTGCAGATGATATTGTTAGGTTACTTAAAAAAATCCAGATTCCACTAACAAAATGGGAAATAATGAAAGAATTTACTAAGGTGACCAAACACAGTGCAGTGTATAATACACCATAGCATTTTTTTGTTTCCAGGAACATATAGCTGGAAATGAGAAAAAACCCCAAACACTTCACTTGCATTGCTATATTTGACGATAAATTTACCAAGAAAGGTATAGCACCAATACGAAACATAAATGTTAAATTTTATTGAAGGCCATAAAATTAGTTTTGAATAAATAAAAAGATATACCATGTTTCTGGAAAGGAATAATTGAAACAATAAAAATGTAATTTTTCCAAATTAATACATAAATTTAACGCAGCTCCATTCCACATCACAGTGGCTTTTCTTTTTAATTAGACAAAGTGATTTTACAATTCCCATGGAGAAATAAATGCACAAGAATTACCAAGATGGTTTGGAGAAGTAATTAATAACAAAGGAAAGCTCATCTGCCCACTTGTGACTGCTTATCACACTCCTGCAATCGAAACATGACCTGGCCCAGGAACAAACATAGATATGAACTCGAGGATGGCTGCAGGGTTCTGGGTTGATTACTCTTTCTCTTTTGCTAGTTGTTCCTACCGTTTCTTATTTCAGTGAAACCATTCTAACTCTCACCTTCCCTAAGGTGATCAGGTCATAAGCCCAAGTCTCGTTTTGATCATACACAGGGTAATTGACACAGGAGGGTCATTCTCATGGCGGGCTCCCAGGTGTGAGAATATTACCCTCTCTTTTGGCTTCACAAAGGGCCCACATTTGGAGCACCGTCACAGCTCCCAGCTCACTCACCCGGAAGTGGAAAATCCCTGCATATTGGTGTGAGAAGCTTTGGTCCATCAGGATCCTCTGCAGACACTGAGGGTTCTGGGTCAAGGAGCCCAGTGCTGCCAGGAACCAGCAGTCCCCTAGGAAGCAAGAAAGCCATGAGACACAAACTAAAAGCTCCACCCTTTGATCTCACATGTCCTGACCACCAATATCAGGACACTTTCCTCTGAATATGAGTTGAATATTTCTGGTCTGCAATATTTGGGATCAAGAGTTTCCAATTTTGAAATTTTTTTTAGATTTTGAAATATTTGCATGTACATAATAACTTACCTTGGGGATAGGACCCAAATCTAAACATGAAATTCACTTGTCTCACAGGTGCTTTACAGCACAATGTGAAGGTAAGTTTAAACAATATTTTTAGTGCACCTGTATTTTGACTGTGATTTGCCATATGAGGTCAGGTGTGGAATTCTCTACTTGTGGCATCATGTTAGTGCTCAAAACATTTCAGATTTTGGTGTATTTTGGGTTTAGAATTTTTTGATTAAGGATGTTCAACTTATCATGCAGTTTTGCTCTCCAAGGAAGGAGAAGTGAGTAATGAATTCTCTGTGGCCAATTTCAAGCAAGATAGAGTAAAGGCAGTGGTAGTGGTGGTGGTGGGTGATAGTGCACTGAGGGAGGACAGGGGAGCCCCAGCCAGGCTTTGGCAAAGCTGGGGGTTTAACTTTCTTTTCGTCAGAGGTATCCAGAGCTATAGCCATAGCGAATTTTGCACAAGTGGCAGTTGCACTTGGTACAATTATGAAAAACAGACCATAATTTTTTTTTGCTCATCTGAACCCATGCAGGAGCCTCTCTCCTATAAGATGTTTGGCCTTGAATTTCTCCTTGGATATCACTGTGAGCCCTCTGGCATGCTTATCTCCTTCTATGTTTGTCTTCTTCAATGTCACTATTTCTTTGAATACTATTTCATATCAGGCACTGTGCTTGGCATAGAAGTCACAAAGATACCTCCAGAGGGGCCATTTCTCAAATCAGGTGAAGCCCTAATAGGTAGATGCCAACTAGTGACCAGGTGGCTTCTGTCAAGTTGATCCAAGACAGTATGATTTCCCAGAAGTCCAAGCCCAGGAGCTGAGAGGGAAGATGTTGAGTTCTTACCTGCTCTTCCTTGTTGGATGTCAAATCTACTTGCTCCTTCTAGGATGAAGTGAGGTTGACCCCATGATAAATCCTTAGGAAAAAAGAAGGAAACCTGTGAGAATCTTTCATGCCTTTGTGTCCCAGTATGGTACCTACGACATCATTTACTTGGTCTTTGAGGGGCAGATGTTAACTCTTAAATAGATGCTTATTTTTAATTAGGAAATTTCCCTTCATTCTCCAGAATTTACCACTTTTTGGAAAGCAAGTATCAAAGGGGTGTGTATATAACAGACAAGACAGGCAATAAATGCATGAGCAAACTACCTGAGCAGAAAACATAAACAAGGACTCAGGGTCCTTTTATCAAATAGCCCTTCTGGCCCCAACAAGCAAAAATAAATAGGATACATTTATTAGATAAGACTTTCTTAAACATTATAAAGTACTATAGTTTTTTATAGTAAAGCATTTTTGAGGCATGGTGTCCTCAGAAAACCACATGGGCATTCTAAACTCTAGGTCCAAGTCCAGCCATGTGCCATATAGAACACAAGCCGCCATTACTCAGGTCTGTGCCCACCCCGTGGACCACTCCAGACTAAATCTGGAAGACCCCATCTTTCCCCAGTCTCCCGTGCATATGCACCTGCCCACTACAGAAAGGGGGTACCAAAGGGTTCTACAGTGTAGGGGGGAGTTTAAGGAACTCTCAGCAGAAAAGAGATGTATGAGAATTGCTGGGGGAGCCCACCAGGCACTTTGCGGGCACACTGAGGTGAAGGCCCAGCTCCTACCCAAGCACCCACAAGCCCCCAGGGTTGTCCCCTACTAGGACCCCACAGGATTATCCTCCATGACCTCTCTGTAGCTCTTCCAGATTTCCACTGTTTACATTTGCATAACTTGGTAAATGTTCTTCTATCATTTTTCTTTCACACTGACAAATAAGTCCGTAGAGAGCAGGGCTGCACAGTGGGAACAGATTCATTTGCTCGAGAGCCATAAAAGCTCAGAGTTCTGTGTCTGTGGCTCCTGCCAGACCTCCACAAACAAGCTATGTCCATCTGCAAACACAGTGTCCGGTGCAGGGGTGGCGTCCTCCCACTCACCCTTCTCTGACTGTCTTGACAACTAAGTGACCCCACCAGATACAAGGGGAGGGACATATCGGCTCTCCCAGAACAGGGAGAAGGGACCATCTGCCAAAGCCCGGCCAGGCTGAACTTGGGAATCTCCCCAGCTGGAGCAAGCAGGAAAAATGTCCCATACGGCTTTGACAGTATGTTTGATTTTAAAATAACTTGAGTGCATTTTAGTACCAGCTAATTGTCTGCTTTCTTCTGCTGGAATAAAGGAACCACACGTCTCAAAGGAGGCCTACTGTTCTAAGTGGGGATCTGTACGATCTTTTACTCTCAGGAATTAAAGAAGACAGTGGTGGGCCTGTGGTTTCTGGAGCAGGGTCCCCCTGATGCCACCCAGCTCTTCTACTGCTGTACTGCTGGCTTCTCTCCTGTACCCACCCAGGACAAGCACCTTGGAGAACTGCTGCGCAACCCTGTTTTGATCTTTCTCCTCTGTATCCTGGAGATGTGAAGCAAATTCTTCTTCTTTGGTGAGACTCAGTTTCCCCATGTGTAAAATGGGAACAAAGGTAAGGAGCGTTGGGAGCCTGCCCTTTAGGTAACCAATGTCCAGCACTAGTTGCTGTTTTCCAGATTATTCGCTGAAGGCTCCAAACAGCCTTGCAAAACGAGACCAGCCCATTCTGCAAAGGAGAAAGGATGCGAAATACTTAGCACAGCATCTGACTGGGTACATGTTCAATAAATATTGATTCCTTCCTCCTGTAATCTGCAAAATTAAAAAGGCTATGCTCATGGATAAACCCATAGCCTTAGGTGCATTCATTATTAAACAAGACAGAATAAAAATGAGAATTAAGCTGTCAATTCATGGATATTAAAAAGAAAAAGAGAAAAGCCTCACAAAAATAAGAGGAAGAAAGTGATAAAGAGGAATTATAAAACAAATGAGAAAAACAGCAAGATTAATAAAGAAAATAAATTGTACTCCTTGGGGTGGGGAATTTACCAAGACCCATCCTTTGGCAAAGAAACCCTAATGAAATGGTAAAATGGTAGAGAAACCCCAATAAAAGTGGAAACTAAAATTAGAACTAAAATTGGGCTTTATATAGGTATAAAAATAAGATGTAAAATTCTCTGTTGTTCAATCTTAGAATACTAACAATTTTCTGACAAAAATTAATATGACCAAAAATAGTTCCAGTTAGTAAATAATCTGAAAGATTAATCACCTTGGGCTAGTATTTTTATGTTATCAAAGAATATTGCCCTAATACCCTATAAAGATTTCTAGGTACTATATGTGCAGTTTTTCTGCTGAGTTCACACAAACTTTCCATGAACAGGCAATTTCTAAGTCATATACAGTTTCAATGTTAAGAAAAAAGAAGAATACTGCTACCATTTAACAAACCAGCATAGCATTGATCACAAACCTGGAAGAATACACAGACAAACAGAAAAACAGACAAACAGACAAACAGATACACACACACACACCCCAGATTCATTCTGACTACTATCAAGTAGGATTTGGTGTAGGACTGCAGAATGCAGAGATGGTTTCATACCAGGACATCTAATACTATGAAATAGCACTTATATATGTCAAAAGGAGAAAAATTGATGTCTTTTTAATAAATACTATGAAGGCATTTGATGACTGTACATCAACTTTCTAGATTTGCCAAAATAATAGAAGTTATCATTAAAGAACAAAAAATTTGCTAAGTAGGAACAGAATTATTATTTTAATGTGATGAAAATTAAATGGCAACTATTGCAAACTTGAAATCAGTTGTCAATATCAAGTGCACAGGGAAATACTAGAATCTTCTGTAGCAAGGGTGGGGCAGAGAGAGCATGAGCTTCAGAGCTGTGGTAAACCACCCCAAACAGAGGGAAGGAAGGAAGGAATGACTGGAAATGATGCCCAGAAGCGTTTTAGTCAGCCAGGCTGAATTCTTGAGACAAAGCCCACAGAGAGCTGCAGGTAACTGGTTGAGTGATGAAATGCCCTGGCCCCAGGCAGGTCCCCTGTGTATGCCAGGGCCATGCGGAAGTCCGTGTGATGAGATCCTGGGCAACCAGGCTGACCTCCACTGGATGCTGACCCAGAGTCATCTGGCAGCTTCACAGACGTGAAGGCTGCAGAATTCTGCCTTCCGCAACTTTGAATTAGGAAGCCAGTCCACCAGAGGTAGAGTTCCGGATTGCCATGGCTCCTTGGGGGATTCTGAGGCACTGCTACAGCAAGCAAAGAGGCTCAGAGACCTCGAGTGATACGTCCCAGCCTATGCAGGAATCAGGCCGTCTGTCCCTGTCGTGCCCTCTCTGCCCTCTGGCCATGCCACCAGTGAGAGCCTTCTCAGTTATGTTTTCTGATTCTGTGAGATGGCCCGGGCCTTGGAGGGCTCCCAAACACTCATTTGACAGACGGAAGTGGTGATGAATAATGGTTTGTGAATCTAACTGGCTTGGGAGTTACCTGGTAAATATTATTTTTGGGTGTGGCTGTGAGGGTGTTTGGGGATGCGATTAACATTTGATCAGTGGACTTAGTAAAGCAGATGCCTTTTTCTGTGCAGGCAGGCATCATTCAATCCTCTGAGGGCTTGAATAACCAAATTCTCCCCTTCTCTGCTGAGTCTCCAGTCGCAGACTGTGTGGAGAGGGACTCAGCTTCCATAGTTACGTGAGCTGATACTCATAACACATCTCTCCTAGTAAGTGTATCAATACAGAATCTACACACATTGTAACTCAAACACAATATATACTTACACAACGTACAAAACCTGCTTCTAAAATATGCATAGCTCATACTTGTATAATAGACAGTAAGTCCCCCACTTAAGAACATTCAAGTTTCGAACTTTGGCGGTTATGAACGGACCTCACTTAAGGAACGTTGATAGATGTGAACAAATTGAGGAAGTAGCTTACATGTCTGCCAAACACTGGCACAGTTTTGCTGCTGTGTGCTTGCGGTACAGTGCAATCGCATATGGTCTTTTTGTTTGTGTGTTTGGTTTTTTCATACTTTACATTGTGTATTTGTGCCGAAGGTGTATAAGACTCATTTTGTTGGATTTATGGATGAATCCATCTTACAAACATTTGCCCAGAATGGAGCTAGTTCATAAGTCAGGGACTTACTGTGTATAAAATCAGCATATCAATATAGAGATATATAATCGAGGGGCTAGATATGGTAGGATATATACAATAGGACAAAGTATCAATGTACACACTGATAAATTATTGATAACATGTGTACATTTATATGACATAATATGTATTATTGGTTTTGTGTCTCTGGAGAAACCTGAATAATATAGAAGCCAGCAGCATTAGTCAACTAAGTAAACTTAGTAACCAAGTTCTGGGTTGGAGGGCCCTTTCTTCAGGCAAAGTTTGGGGTGGTCTCTGTCCTATCAGCTATGTCAGAAGCTCATTGAATGCAAGAATCCCTGGGATGTTATCAAATGGTGTCTCTGAAGTGACACCACACAGCCGTTGTCTCCAGTGGTCTCTGCAGGCGTTTTTCCTGTTGTGACAGATTTTGCTGTCTGAAGGCTGCTCATGGGTGTCCCACACTGTCCTGGTCTTGGATGAGGGAAATATCAAGACTAATAAGAACTCTGCCATTCAGCCCTTTTGGACAGTGGTCAAAGTTCAGGCTGGGACAGGTGGCACTATCACTCACTTCTCTATTTTTCCTTTGATACATTGGCATCACTGCCCTTTGGCTCAGTGGCAATTGGCTGCAGGCATAGTGACTTCTGCTACCTTCTGTTATCTATTACCCAATGGGATAGCTTCCCGATCTTCCCTACACTCATCTCTCTACTTTCTCATCTTTTCCTTTTCTGAAGAACCCATTTTGGTGCAAGGCAAATCATTTCTAGTGACTGATCTCATCGGAAGTTGCCCTTGTTACATGGATAATGAATACTGTGAGTGCTGGATAGTCAGTGTTTCTCTCTGGGAGGCCACAGGATGGACCCCTAATGGGGCTGCATGTGGAGTTCTGAGGACCCACCAGATGATATGGAGATCAACCACCTCCTACAATTCTGTGTTGTCAGATATGGCAGCCTAAAGCCACTTGTGAATGTTAAAACTAAATAAAAGTAAAACCTCAGTCCCTTGGTTACAATGCACATCTTCAGGGCTTAATAGCTCCATGTGACCTAGTGGCTATGGTACTGAGCGGTGAAGGTACAATAGCTCCATCATCACAGATTTATTAGCTCCCACAATTACATAGGCTGAGATGTCCCACAACACCAGTGTGCAATATGGAGACCCAGGAAAGTCAATGATGTGAGTAAGAGGCCAGAGAACAATGGGAGCCAGTGGCAAAGCTCCCAATTTGAAAGCAAAAATGGTTTCTGTCTCAACTTGGTTATTCGGGTAGAGAAGGGAAAGGGTGTGTCCTCCTCCACCTTTTGTGCTTATCTATTCAGTGAGGACAATATCACGGAACTGAGGGTAATTACATGAAAACTGGAACATACTGTGCTTAGCATACACCTAACACATCTACACACTTGACAAATGGGATGTGTTATTCACAAAATAAAAATTCTCCTAAAAGGGGTCACTCTGAGTGCCAGATTTAGGTCAGGGAAATATTACACAAACAGCTCTTGTATAAGTGTAACCCTTAGCACTATCCCTGGCTGAGACCGGGGGTCGCAGGAAGCCCTGAGACTGATGAGTCCTTGAGGTCCCTGTTACAAGGCTATTGCAGTACTTGACCATGGGGGTGGTTGGCAGAGATTAAACAAAGGGGCACCGGAAAAGGAAGAATGTCGACTAGCTTCTGTTTTAAAAGTGGATTAGGTTAATTGTTAGAGGAAAAGTGTACAAGAAGAAGGAGAACAAAAAGACAGATAAAGGAAGAGAAAGAAAGAAAAAGAGAAGGGGGGATAGAGAGAGGGAGGGAGTGAAAGTGAGAGAGGGAGAAAAATAGAGCACAAGAGAGAGGGCAAGGGAGAGGGAAACACAAAACAATGTTTCTACACCAGGCAGAGAAAGCTGTTTCTCATGGCTCTAACTCTTTGGTATCCATATCTGAATCTACCAAACTGAGATGACTACTCAGTGTATGCTGTCTGTGTTGGTTTAACAGTTCCTGGAGGATGCGGTTTCCCCACTGTCTAGAAGTTAGAATGTGGAGGTGGCCTAAGAAGGCTTGGTGCCTCCTCTGCCATTCTAAGCTGAAGTTCAAGGTGCAACAACCAGACATCTGCACAGGTGCTAGGAAAGCGGTAGAGTGAGTTGCAACCTTATAAAAGTAGCAATAGGACTCAGAGCATGAGAAGAAAGGCATTTCGCACACTTCCTGACAACACTTTGGACATATTCATTCATCCAAATTCTAGCAAATTCCCTATTAGGCTGTCAAGTGCAGTCTGGGAAACCTGTAGTGTGCCGTGTCTGGAGTCTTGTCCCCTTAGTGGCTACCTCTGACCCATACGTCCCCTTGGAAGCATTTGCTAAAATTGGCTGAGGGCTGAAACTGAGCTGTCTGGATGAAGAAAGCTACAAAATGCCAGGGGACAGACCTGAGGTTTGGTGCTCTAAAACAACCTCCCTAGTTAATCACAGGAGCCATAGCCACTGTTCAGTAAGCGCCTGCAAGGTGCTGTCCTAAGTATCGTACTTCGGCACTCCTTAAAATCATTGTATGAGGCACAGGTGCTATTGTTATCCCCATTATTTTCACCAAGAAATGTAAAGAAGGGCAGAATACAAATGGAGAGGTCTACTTTTGAGAGAGATTGATTTCAAGGTGAAGTTCAACATACAACGACCAGACTTCTGGACAGGTACTGAGAAGGCTCTCGAGACAGTGGCAACCTTCTAAAAGTAGCACTAGGACTCAGAACATGTGAAGTAGGTGATTCTGTTGATGCACAAAATATTATCACCAGTGCGCAAAGCCCAGAATGCAATATACGCTTCTGATGTAGCTTTATGGGCGATGACAAGAGGTACCTCGATTCACAAGCTTAATTCTTTCCACAGCTCTCGTCACCAGCTGAATGGGATGAGAACTGAATCAAATTCATTGGTTAGGTTCAGTGTTGACTTTATGGGGAAACTTGATTTGGTTCTCATCCATTCAATTTCCAACCAGAATTGTGGGAAGAACTAAGTTCATGAACCAAGGTACAACTGTAGCGTGGTGGCAGGAATTTAGGTCTTAGAGCTGGACTCCAGCGTTCAAATGTCAGCTCTACCTCTGTTAGCTGTGTGACTCTGGGGTGGTCATTCTACTCTCATGTCTGCTTCTCACTGCCAAATGGGACTACTGTTAGGACCTCATCACAGGGATACTATGAGGATTCAATGAATCAAAGAACCTACATCCAGGCCTGCCTCGTGGTCAGTACTGTGCATGTTGGCTGTGTCTAATGAGATTGGACCAGGCTGCCTGACTCTCTTTTTTGAAGGTTCTTAGCAGTCACAGCTTAAGCTTTGAAGTCAAGGATATCACAGTATTGAAGATGTGAGTAACTGGCTTTTTCCTCTGCCATGCTACATGGAAAACAGGTCAAGTCAAGGTTTCTCTATTGCACAAAAAGCTAGAGACCTGTGCCAGGCAATTGGAGCTAGTTCATTCACTCACTCATTCATTCATTCTTTCTTTCATTCATCTATTCATTTAAATCCTAACAAATTTCCTCTTAGACTGTCAAGTCCATGCAAAGAAAATGCTCTACACAAGGTCTGGAGTCTTAGTTTACATCTAGGGTCCTTCCCTCCCTAACTATGTCACCTTGGGCAAGTCATACTGCCTGTCTGAACCTCATTTTTTCCCTATAAAATTAGAAAACAAAGGACAAAAAATAAGGGAAGATATACAGCAAGCTCTGGAAAGTACTTACAAATGTAAGTACTGATAACTGTGCAAAGTAGCAAATAGAAGCATGATGTTTTAAAGGAAGTGCTGGAATGAAAAACAACATGAAGAAATTTAGTTAAGTTTTTGGAGGAGGGGAGCAAAGGGGAAAACCCACAAGGCCATTAGCTGCCTCTACTTTTAGTTCCTAGTGTGATTTCACATGAGTCATTTCACTTCTGTTTGCCTCAGTTTCTCTTTACTCCCACAAGATATCACAAGTTGAATCTACCAAACTCAGATGACTAGAATTAGATAATAAGAAACTCTCACCCTTTTTAAATAGAAATGTTATAAATTCCTCAAGACTATAAATATGGTCTCACATCTATTCCTCAGCACCTTGTGAAAAGAAGAAGAAAAAAATCCCACCACTTTCCAAAAGAATCTCAGCTTTTGAAAATAACAAAGAAAAAAAATGAATTTTTATATAGACTTCT
Source organism: Dolichotis patagonum (assembly GCA_004027295.1). Lineage (NCBI taxonomy): Eukaryota > Metazoa > Chordata > Mammalia > Rodentia > Caviidae > Dolichotis > Dolichotis patagonum. Next base: position 152,089 of record PVJX010000884.1, read on the forward strand.
CTGTCTCCTCAGCACTTCCTAAGAGCTAAAAGGCAAAAGAAACATTTGTTATTGGTGACTTACTACTGATGGCTGATGAGGGGGGCAAAGAAGGAGGAAATGCCCACATCTTTCTTTAAGCAGCATCTCAGACCCTATCTGATCTTGACTAACCCTTCCCTTCCCCAAAATGTAAATCTGACTCAACCAAGGCAAGTGGTGCCACCTCCACAGAGCTTGATGTCATCAGTCTCCCTTCCCAAGGGCAGAAGGAAATTCATTAGCCATGAACCAGACAGCTCCTGTTGGGATATCACAGCCTTTTACTAGGCATTATCAGAAAATACCTTTGCTAAGTAACTTGACCTGATCTTAATGAAAAAGTGCTCAGTAGAAAGCTGGGCATTTTATTAGTGCTCAGTAACAGTGCTGATAAAACTGTCATTTGCTTGCTGTCATTTAGTACTATTTTCTCTTGTTTTATGTTCTACTAGCAGGTTTTGGAGGCATAAATAAGAGGTTTTGGCACCAGAATCCTCAGTGTGCTTCTTATCTGGTTCCTTTGAATCAATGGCAGTCTTGATGAGCTTATGAGAATTTTGAAGTTGCTGAAAAATTTCCCATGGAGTTTCATGCTCTAAAATTGGCATAGTTCTAGAAAAACCAGCAAGGCTCCTTATTTTAGCATATATCCAGATGTGTCCCCAAAGCCTCATGTACTTATAGGTAGGGCTTTTCAGAGCTTGCTGGATCTGGAGTCAGTGGTACTAGAATTAAGGGAGCATAGTACTAAATTAGCCCACTGATTAGAATTAGAATATTTCTGGGTATGGCTGCATAGACTTACTGAAGACAGAAGCCTCACTCTGGATGAGGGTGGCACCACCTAAAAGGCATCTATCCTGGATGAGACCAAAGGGAAAGGCAGGCTTACTGCTTGCTGCTTCTTGCTTGCCATGCCATGAACAGTGTCTCCTCTGTAAATGTCCTATGCCATGCCACCCTGCCTTGGAGTGAGCCAACTATAGACTGAAACCTCCACAAATTGTGAGCTCTACTCCTTTAACTTATAGGTGTCTGGTATTTCCTCCAGGCAATAAGAAAAGTAAGTCATAAGAAAATTAACTGGGGTAATTGCTGTGATACTCCCTAGCTATGTGATTCAGAAGCTTTTGTAACTGGCTTGTGGGAAGAATTTGAAAAGGTTGAGAGTTGCAGGTTGAAGAAGCAGTTCTGGAGTGTTGTAAATCAAACTTGATGAGAGATTCTGTTCAGTGCTCAGAAGACCAGAATGCTGATAGAAATGCTACCAGTAAAGAACAGATTCTGGAGTTTTCAGTTAGGAACAAGGACTTCACTGGCTGTTAAACTACAGACCATGTGTGTTATACTTTGGCAGAAAATTTGTTTGCATTTGGCTCATGTCCAAAGACTTTGTCTGAGACTGAGATTAAGTGTGGTGAACTAATTAATGTGGCCAAGGAAGTTTTAAGACAGTCTAATTTTGAGGCAGTGGCATGGTTACTGCTGGGAGCTTTTTAGCCAAATCTATGTTGAGAATCAAGAGAAAAAAGCCCAGAAGAATGACTTAAAACATTTTGAGTTTGACCAGAAAGGACATTCTGGTAGAGTTCTGGACTAAAAAGTTGGAGCAGGGGATAACTTGGTTGCTAAGAAGGAACAAGATAATAGAAAAGATGGCTTGAGGACATCATAAGAACCACCAGTACTCTACTCTTTGCAGCCTGAAAATTGCAAAGTTGACATACTTTGTTTTGAGAAGACAGCCCCAGAGCACTATGCTCCAGAATGGTGGCAGCCCAAGGAATTTGTTCCCAGGAATTAGGTTCATAGTATTCAGTAATTTAGGGACTCAACCCCTAAAACCGAGAGAGAAGGAAAATCTTAGCATTATCCATACAGTGTTATTTTAGTTGCATGCATAATGCAAGAGTTGTGGGGTCAGGAATGCTTCCACCCATATTTCAGAAGAAGGCCTGGGAGGCATGTCAGTGTGTCCTTGAGATGGTAGTGTGTGATTCTGTGAGAGTGAAGCCAGAAGTCCAGTTAACACCCAAGATGTTTGGAGAAGCCAGGAATGTGGCTTGTCTGAGGAAAGCTGCAAGGAATGAGCAAAGCCAGCCCAAGAGATAAACCATGACAGCTGCAACCATCAGTGGTGTTATAGGGCTGGGACTACCCATGTCTTTTGGAGTTCACATCTTGCCACAGATTTGCCTGGGTACTGGACAGGAAACTGTCAGACTTAATGTTTACCATACTGGATTTTAGACTTGCTTTGCTCCCACTGTCTTCTATTTCCCTATTTGTACCTTTTAAGATGAGAATGTTTATCTTGTGCTATTGTTTGTTGGAAGTGTTTAACTTTCTTTTCATTTGTGCATGGATTCAAAGCTAAGAGTTGTCCTTAAATCTCAGAGAAGACTTTGGACTTATACTTTTCAGCAATGTTGAAATTGTTAGGATTTTGGCAACTCTTACAGGTGGATTAAATGACTTTTACATAAAGAGATATGTATAAGTCTCTTGGAGGTCAGAAGAAGAATGTTATGCCTTAAATCTAATGTCTGCCCCAAATCCTCACATGCTCATAGATAGGGCTTTTCAGAGTTTGCTGGATCTGGAGTGTGTGATCCTGGGATTAAGGGTGAGTGATACTAAACATATTGATTGGAATTAGCATAGTTCTAGGTGTGGTTGAATGGATTTACTGAAGACAGAAGCCTACCCTTGGTGTAAGTGGTACAACCCCAAAGACTTCTAGCCTGCATGGAACAAAAGGGAAAGGCAGACTTGCTGTTTGCTACCTGATTCTTCCTGCCTGCCGTGCCATGGACAATAAAAGACACTTCCCTTGCCACAAGGTGCAGTTAGCAGCTGTTCATAGATGCAGGAGAATCAGCCTTGCAATATCTTCCTAATTTTACAGTGGATGTCTAAAATTCTTTTATGTGTGATCAAGCCTTTACACGATTGAGAGTGTGAATATAAAAGAGAAAGATGAGACAATTATTTAAATTCATCCTATAGTATAAAGGACTGACATAATATATTTCCTTTGAGTAAATTCTAATAAGAAAAAAGAATATAAAGACACGGACAGCTGGAGAGAATAAATGTCGACAGGCTGACAGATGGGCTCAATTATGGAGGGAGAAAGACCCTAAAGATCAGCCATTATGATCCTCACATCTTTGGCTTCCCATTTTTTCTATGAGAGAACAGAGGCAGTTTAATCTAGTGGCAAGCTCAGTGTGAGGACTGGGTTGGAGCCCAAGGATCCAGATCCTACTTCTGGCACAGGAACATCCTATCCCACTGAGCAGATACAATACTATGGCAAAGGGTCTGCATTGATTTCATTCTTCCTCTAGTTTGGTTTGGGCTGTCTCTGAAAAATGTCTGAGATCTATCTTCCCTTCACTTATAGGTGTCATGGTGGGCTGTTCGTTCCATGGGCCCCAGAGCTGCCTGTGCTCCGGGGGGCTCACTCACCTGTGGCCGCATCCATTTGAGGTTGGAAAGATTTTTTCCTTGAAGTAGTTTCTGGCCTATTGAAGAAGCTTCAGCAGGGAATGTCTCATCCATAAACCACTTTCTCTTGCTTAGGCAATGGTCCCGCAAAGAGTTAAAGTCCTGATCCTTGAACTTGGTGATGGAGGTCTCTGGTAGAAGGTCTGGGTTATGTGCCATCACTCTTCTTAGAAGACTTCTGAGGTCCTTTCCTTCTGGTGAGAAAAAGACATCCTTTTATGGGTAAGCAGTCAAGTCCTCACATCATCAGATGCAAGCCCCCAAAGGACACACTGCTGTTCCCAGCTTTTATGAGTCAAGGAAACAGAGACCCAGACCCTTGCTGTGCCTGGTGACACAGCCAGTGGGTGGATTATCCTGAAATAATCCCTACTTCAGTTCAGCGTTCAACCTGCTGTACTGAGTAGTTTCTTGGTGTGCTTTTATGTGTACCAAGAGCTATGAGGGAATCTGTATATTTAGTGCACATTTATTGAGCACTTAACTTGTGCCAGGCAGTCTCCTAAACACTGGCAATCCAAAGATAAATACAGCATGATCTTTAATCCCTCAGGGGCTAGTTATCAAAGTAATAAAGATGGGTTAGACATTTAAACAACCAGATAATGTTCAACAGAAATTTTTCAATTAAAAATGTGTACAGAATCCTGTGGACACAATAAATAGGAGGAGTTATATGCTGTATGAACAGTCTAGGATGACTCTTGCATAGGCAGTGACATTTGAATTGGGCCTGAAAATTTGCCAGGTGGAGAATGGGGTTGGCAAGATCATGGGTGTGGAGGGGAAGGAGTGTGACCAGAGGGTTTGGTAGGGTTTTCAAGTGTTGGAAGAGATGTCCAGAAAGGCAGATTACTCAACTTGTTTGAAATGTTTTATATCCTATAAGCACTAAAGGGTGATGGAAGAGTTAGAGCCTTCTCAGATCTATAGATATGATGGTGCTCCAGGGAGCAAGATGGGGCTAGAGGATGGGGAAGAGGGGTAGAGATAAAGGCAGAGAGGAGGCTATGAGACTCCTGCATTGTCCCATAGGAAAGACAGGAAGAGAGCACAATAAGTAATGATGGTAGAGGGGAGACACCTTTTATAAGTAGAACCAATAGGATTCAATGATGAATTAAATATGGGAGGAAGGGGAAGAGGACAAACAAGAAAAGGCAGTATGGTGAGCAGACGCATAAGTTTGCTTTTGCTTTTACCACTTACCTATTGGGTCTGCAAAAGTGAACTAATACCTAAGACATGAATTTGCTTCTTTACCTGTGTGGATTGATCATACCAACCTCATAGGGTTCATTGCAGTATAAAGTAAGATTTGACCTAACAGGTGAAGCAGAGTGGCTGCAATATGGTAGGCATTCAATAAATGCGTGCCTGGGGCTGGGGATTTAGCTCAGCCGCATAAGTGCCTGCTTGGCAAGTGTGAGGTAGTGAGTTTGATCCCCGGTACCAATAAAATAAAATAAAATAAAATAAAATAAAATAAAATAAAATAAAAGCATGTCTAATTCCCTAAAGAGAAAGAAGATCGCGGTTCTTGTGTTAGGCAGCTACTGGAATGAAACGTGCCATGTACGTCTCTTCCACCCACGGGATAGCCTGGATCCGAATCCCAAATTCATCTTATGAATGGCAAAACCCTCCAGGCTTTACAGTAGCACTTTTTGGAGCTTCTCCGGCCTGCATCTGCTTAGGTGGCACAAAAGACCTTGAGGTCTGCGTGTCCCACTCATTGCTGCACCACAGGGAACACAGCACAAGAGGAAGATGCAGATAAACAGCTTGTAAGGGAAGAATGTGAGCTCACAATCAAGAGTTTGAATGCTGGAGAAAAGTATATGCAAACTTAAAATAACACAGCAATTATCTTGCAGTTACCTTATAATGGTATGTAGCAAATTATTTAGATAGCACAAATTCAAAGCCAGAATATCACCAATTAAGTGTCACCGCACACACTTACTTGGAGGGAATTGCACATACAATTGCCTTCCAGACAAGATCGTAGTAATTTGCATTTGAACTAATAAATTGAACCACACAAAACTGGCATTTTTATGGTTTAAAAATAGTTGGAGATAGTCAGATTTGTATGGTTTAACCTAAGATAAAAAATAGTTAAAATATGGGCAGTTTTATGTGGTTTTAGCCTAATCTATGTGTTTCTTCAATTTCGTTCTTGGAAAATAACAGACCGAACTATTCAATATGCCTCACCACTCACAATAGGATTATACAGAGAACCACAACAAATTACATAAATAGTGGTAAAGCTAAAATAGCAGCAAGCCATCATTCAAGAGCAAGATACAGTGACAGAAACTACTTGTCAATTCACGGCGAAGGTAATGACATCTGGTAATGAAGAGTTTGGAAAATTGTGTTTACCAAGTGCGTGTGTGCTTGGGGACAGAGGCGCTAACACAGCACTGCCAAGCTTCCTACCTCCTAAATATTGGAGTATGTGATAAACTTCAGTAATGAGCTACTTTTATGAAATTTTATTTTTATGTGAACCAAACTGTGATTATCCTTAGTAACACAATTACAGGATTGCTAGGAAGAAGCCATTTGCTGCACATAAAGATAAAATCCTAAAAAAAATTTTTGTTTCATTAAAAAAATTTTTTTTGTTTCATTTTCCATTAGAATCAAGTAAAATCCTGACATGTGAGGGTGAATTCCCATCCCATCTGGAGGGTCCCTGATGCCCACCACTGGGTAGTAGGCTGGCCAGATTTTAGGAATCCCTTGTAAGGCTCACTTTGATCACTCATGAAATGGAGATGAAGATAACATTACATGCATAATAGGGTTGTTGTGGGACTCCTATGAAATGATGCTGGCAGAATGCTTAGCATAGTGACTGGTAAACAGAAATCAGTCCATACATAATCATTATTGGTCAATTATCATAATCACTTTTTAGCATAAAAGGACTGTGCAGAGGCCTGGTACACTCAAAGACAAGGACTTACTGAAACCTAAGGACAGGCTGGGCTCAGGGGGTCCTGCAGGGTTGAAACAAAAATATGGTGGGTGGTGACAACTCTGTTCTCTGCTCACTGGCTGCTCAGGCCCACAAGGGAAGGGAAAGTTTCAAAGAATGTGTGGTAGGGAGGTACCTGTGGCTAGAGGAGGTGGCAGCTCTGGGCAGCAAGGGGAGTTTAAAGAGGAACAGAAAAGGGAGGCGGAGAAGTTTTCTAGGCCTACATACTCACATGCGTGCGTGCACACACACACACACACACTCACACACACACACTCACTGTTTATACCTCCTAGAGCATCCTCCTTTTTATCTAGATTCTTAATTTATAGAACATGCCACTATTTAACTTTTGTGTACCCACAAAAAAGACCAATAAATGTTCCTGTGTGTCACTGCGGAGAGAACTTCTGGTTTCTATCTTCTCTTCTTGCCTCACTGTGTAAGGCACACAAAGGCAAGATTCTGCTGCTTTGATTTAAGAAAGAGAATCAGGGAGATGAAGGCCTACCTGCTGTTTACGTTAAAGTTTGTCTTGCTATACATTCTTTCTTGGGGGAGGCAAGAAAAGGACACAGGAGGAGTTGACATGAAGCTCTTCCTGTGAGTAATTATGTAAGCTAATGATTAAGCTTCAGAAGCAGGAAGAAAGCGTACCTGGAGCTATGAGACCTTTCTTGTTCCTCCCCTCAGTGTCTATGAGACAAGCTGAAAGCAGGCTACCTTGTTTCCTTTCTGAGTGGGGGTCTGTCTTAGTCAGCTCAGGCTGCATAACAAAATATCACAGACAAAATATCACAGACAAGGGTAGTCATGGCAAACCTGCGGAACATGTGCTGCTGTAGGCACACCCAGCCCTCTCTGTTGGCATGCAAGCCAAGTCACCCTAGCAGGTGAGCATTACATGACAGCTGTTTTTTCCTAAACTAAAACCATAGTATTCAGGTTGAGTTGCAGTGCTGGCACTCTGTGATAAAGAAGTGAGTTTGGGGCTGCAGTTTTGACACTTGATCGCTAAAGGTTCACCATCACTGGACTAGGGGTTCAACAGCAGAATTTATTTTCTCACAGTTCTTTCTGGAGACTAGAAGTCTGCAGACAGATTTCTAGCCTGATCAGGTTTTTGTGTCCTCACAAGATGGGGTATATTAGTCATTTTTCCCATTGCTAGGACATAATACCCAACTCCTACAAGTTAAAGTAGAGGTTTAATTTGGTTCATGGTTAAAGAGGAGTCAGTTCATGGTTATCTAATTCCAAGGGAGAAGTATCATGGCAAAAGAGCATGGTAGAGCAAAACTGCTTACTTAGTTCATGGTGGCTGAGTAGCTGAGCTGGGAACAGTTCCAGAGAGGGATAGGTGAGGGACCATATATAGTACCCAAGGTCATGATGCCATGAGTCACCCAGACACATGCCAAGGAGAGGTCTTTACTAATCTATTAGGCATTTCTTAATCCAATGGAGTTGACATATCAGCCTTAATGGTCATGCGGAAGGGAGAGAGAAGACAGAAAAAGAGAGAAAGAGAAAAGAGAGAGAGAGCAGATACAGAGAGACTGAGATGGTTTGTTCTTTTTCTTATCCATCAGGTCCTACTAATTATGACATCTTTTAACCTTTATTCCATCCTAAAGACCCTGTGTCCATAAACAGGCACATTGAGGGCTGGAGCTCCAACAAATATGGGCGGAAACATGGTGCAGACCACAGCAGTGACTAACCTCAGCTGACCCATCAACTCTCCTGGTCCTGGCCGTATATTCCAAGGGAGTATGCCGGTCAAAGAGGAAACCAGATAGCAACCAGGCCCTCAGAATACAGATGAAGCATACAAGTGGACAGGAGGGACAAAAGAGACCAGCACCTAACTGCTGACTAAATAAATGTTATGTAAATTGATGGAAAGATAACGAGGGTTCCTTAAGGGTAGAGATATCTTAGATACTTACTGTACTTACTGATACTTGCCACAACATGGATAAATCTCAAAAATCATTATTCAGTGTGAAAGAAGCCAGTCAAAATAGAGATGTTATAGGATTTAATTTATATAAAATCCTAGAAATGCAAGCTGATGTAACATTATAGAAAAAAGGTTAGCAGTTGTTCAGAAATGGGGTGGAAGGAAGAATAGACTTCAAAGGATTATGAGAAAGTTTTGGCAGGGGCAATGAAAATACTTAGCATTTTGAATGTGGTGATGATTTCACATGTATATACACATGCAAAAACTCACCAAAACTTACGCTTTAAATATGTACTATTTTGTGTGTTAACCACACCTAAATAAAAAGTTGTTTAAAAATTAAGTATTATGCATAGTTTATATTGTCTTCAGCAACTTGTCTTTTTTAGGCCTACAAAAGCAGTTGAATTCTGTTCACTTTCATTGCTGTATGACAGGGTAGCTTTCTACCATTTATTCAGATATCTTCTCCCAATGGATATTTGATGTTCTTTTCCTGTTTGTTTTAATAAAAATGATGTCATAATTGTTCCTGGGAGTATCTCCTAATAAAATGTGCAAGAACATCCCCAGATTATATTTCTAGGAGTGGAATTTGGGGGTAGAGAATACACAAACTCAAGTATGTCTGCTATAGCCTGTGTCTAGATGCCCACCCCTAGCCACCCAAAGCCTCATGAGCTCATAGACGGGGCTTTCTGGAGGAGGCTGGATCTAGGATGTGTGGTGCTGGGATTAAGGGTCCCCCACGCTGGATGTGGGACAGCAACAAGGCTGCTGTTGCTTCCCTACCTCACTCCTCTGCTGCCTTCTGACTGCCGTGGATTGTTCTCCTCTGCTAGGCCACCCTGCCTGGGAGCCAGCTGACTATGAACCGAAACCTCTCTGAACTGTGAGCTGAAATAAACCTTCTCTCCCTTAACTTCCGGACAGATATTTTATCTCAGCAACAAGAAAAGTAACTAAGACAACACTCAATTATTTTCCAAGGTTGTTCCAATTTAGAATCTCACCAGCACTGTGAGGAGCTTCCTCTTGCTATATATCCTCCGTAGCCATTGGTATTGGCAAGCTTCTTATTTGTATCTGTCTAGTGGAAGTAAACAGCTGGTCCTTGTAGTCTTAATTTGTTTCCCTGATTACTGATAAGATTGAGCATCTCTCCATGTGTTTCTTCTCCATTCATGTCCCCCCTCTTGGGAAATGAATATTCATATCTTATGCCCATTTGTCTATTGGGTTGTCTTTTTCTTATCGATTTGTTGGAATTCTTTACTCACTCTGGACATCCATCTTTTGTTGGTTGTATATGTTTCAAATATCCCCTCCCAATTTGTGGCTTATCTTAATGTTTTACAAAGAATTTGTGCAAAGCACAGGTATTCCTTCGACAAAGAGAAACATTGCTAATATTTGTTTATAAATGTAATTTTTATAAATTGAACCAACTGTTAATTATTATGGAAATCTAATACAAGAAACTTTGTGAGAGATTCTCTTTTTACAACAAAATGTTTTTATAATTAACACTATTGTTTTTCAAAAGTACTGAGTTAGAGATTTTTATAGTTTCCACATGGACAGACAAATGAATAAAGAAAATGTGATATTTATATAGAATGGAATTCTACTCTGCCATAAAAAAGGATAAACTTCAGTAATGTGTAGGTAAGTGGATGCATCTTGAGATCATAATTTTAAGGGGGTTTAGCTCAGCAGCATAAGCTCCTGCCTGACAAGCACAAGGTCATAAATTCAATTCCTTATATAAAAAAATTTGAGATCATAATTTTAAATGAAATAAATAGGATGCAAATGTTTACTGTGTAAGAAACCCTAAGGGTAAACAAGGAGCAAAAACGGAGGATAGTATTAGAAATTAGAAAAAAACACGCTCACATAGGAAAGGGAATAAGGGAGGGGTTAGGGGAAAGAAAGGAAGACCAAAGGGATTAACAAAACAAAGAATAGAAGGAAAAAATGGAAACAAAGCGTCTGTAAGTGGGGAGGGAAAGACGGGCTGGAGGGGAGAGGAATGGGAAAAAAGGGAGTTAAGATATATTATGTACAGGTACAAATTCCCTATGATGAATGTGAGCATTATGTATGGCAAATATATAGTAAGACAAATTTTTCATGACATAAAAAAGATTTTTATAGTTATAAAATTTTAAGAAGTTTAAGATTCACCGTAAAATTATAAAATGGAGTCACAAAGAAAAAATTTTGAATAATTAGTAAACAATACTAGAGGAATGCGTGTGTGTATTTGATAAAATCTCCATTCCCTATACTTAAGATGGTGAAATCAGACTAGGCCGGGTGGGTCGTACATCACGCATGGTTTACGGCGCAGTGAAGCACAGTAAGGTAGAGTGTGGCACTGTGAATAGAATTCACGGTTTGACCCACGGATTATGCATAAATGACTCTGAGTTATTTTAGATTCGTGCCACCCTAATAGTCACAGATCTCTGCTCCTGGTGCTGTCTCCCTCAACATTCTTATCTTAGTCCTTGAAATGAAAATGAAGATCTCTTTCATTTTCCTCTTTCATCGTGGTTGGTAGTAGAAATAAAGGGAGTACCATTAACCAAGGGCAGAATCAAAACCCTAAGTGACTTCAACACCAGGAAGGTGAAACAAGCAAGGCCACTGCAAAAGTGTTTTGGTATTTGAAAGTGAACAGCTATGCAGCCACACGGTGAGTAGGGTCTGCCTTGGCTAAACTTCATTTAACAATATTTTACTCAAAAGACTAAAAATAGAGATTCCATTTGATGCAGCTGTTCCTTTTCTAGGTATCTTCCGAAAAGAGTTAGGGTCATCAAATTACAGTGATACATGCATATCCATGTTTATAGCAGCAAAATTCACAAGAACTAAATTATGGAAATGGCCTATATGCCCAGCAACAGAAGAGTGGATAATGAAAATGTGGTATATACAATGGAGTACTATTTAGTCATAAAGAAAGAGAAATGTAATCATGTATAAGAAAATGAATGGGTCTTGAGACCATAGTGCTAAGTGAAATAAATCAGACACAGAAAGATACAAATATCATGATTGCTCCCTCCCTTCCCCCGGCCCCAACACTGGGTCTTGCTAGGTAGTCCAGTCTGGCCTCAAACTCATACTGATCCTCCTGCCTCAGCCTCTCAAGTGCCAGGATTACAGGCCTGTGCCGCCATACCCAGTCTCATGATTTCTCTTATATGAGAAACCCTAACATATAAATACTTTAAGGAGCAAAATAAAAGAGAGTTCGTAGGAAACAGGGAGGTAGAATTTGTGCTGTGAAGAAGATCTGGGGGAAAGGAGAGACGGTAGAAAGAGGAAAAGGAAAATAAAAATGATCAAGATACAGTATGTGAACGTACCAGTTTTCCAAGATGAATGTAATAATTACGACTCACCAATGGATATCAACAATAAAAACTTTGGCATGCCTTACTTTGTGTTTAAAATGAGGCAAAACTGTAAGATATGACAGGTTCTAAGCAGCTTCCAGAGCAGTGCAGCGTGGCTCCAGCCGGGACGATACCAGTTCCATGTCGAAAGCTGCTTTTGACTCACACTGACATCTGTGCTCAGTTCTAGGGGCCACATTCCAAGAGGGCCACCAGCATTCTCAGTCCTGTCCACAGACGAGACTCAAAGTAGCACAAAGACAGCCAGGGCAGCGGGCCCCGCTGGCAGCCAGAACCGGCCTGCAGTGATACCCGGAGCAGACAGTGGCTCCATCTGATCCCGAGTAGACAAGGGGCCCGGAAAGCACTCCCTGGGAAGAAGAGCTGGAGATCCACAGAAAATCTTGGGAGAAAAGCAGGTGGAAGAGGCTTCAGATTCATCATTCTTTGCCCTTGAGCCCTGTTCTACAGAATAATCCCGCTCTGAGACAGTAAAATACCTCTGGGCCAGAAATGAGGTTTCCCACCCTTATGTCTCTGGTTCCCAAGGTTGGCTTCTAGTTTGGAAAACTAGGCAGGGCCTTATGCCTTAAGAAAAAATGAAACAAGAATAAAAGAGACAGCACTGAATGATGGTTATGAGCAGGTTGAATTGGGCTTCACTCGGGGTGTCACTTACTGATGGCAGACCTTGAACCCTGATCTATCTGAACCTCCTTTTCTGATGTGTAAAATGGGCCGGAGATAGTACAACCAACTTCCTAGCACTAGTTAGGAGCAGGAAGTGAGAGGATTCCTATAAAAGGCTTGGTGTGGCACACAGTAAATCTTGTGACCATCACCCCATCAGGGACTTCTCAGGTGTCCTGCCTGGCTCACTGCTTTGGCCATGAACCGGAGCCTAGTGACTCTAGGTGGTAGACACTGCAGACACCAGTTGGAATTGCAGCATCAGGTCTCTCCTGGTTCCCAGAATCCTGCTCTTCCCCTGTGCCACAGATCCTCACACCCCTCTGCCTGGTGGAAACTGTGCATACTCACCCTCTGTGGGAAAGGATTTGAGTGGAAAAGAAGCACACATAACCTGGGAGGTCCACAGGGTGGAAGTAGGCCCCAGATACTGGGGCAGGGTGGTGGTGAGGAGGTAGTGATTTTGATTAGAGAGCTTTGCGGTAGAGCTTTCTTCAATGAGCAGAATGTTCTATATTCTTGCTGTCCTATAGGACAGTGGTCCCTGGGTGCGTGTGGCTATGGAGTACTTGAAATATGGCTACTGTGACTCAGGGACTGAATTTAAATTGATCTCACTTTATTTCATTTACATTCAAATATAAATATCTACATACAAACTAGTGGCTGCCTTTTTGGACAGCGCTAAAGAAAAGAGCTGCTAGTGACCCGCATTACCCAGAACAAGAAGGGCACAGGAACACTGCAGAGGAACCAGTGTGGCAGAGAAGGAGGCTGTAAAGGCACTGTGGGAAAGAATTCTTGAGCTGCTGGACCCCTTTTGCTTCTGACCTGCTGGGCTTCCTCTACTCAGCTTTTTTTCAGCCTCCAAATCTCATACCACCAAACCACTCAGTCCCTTGTGTCACAGGCAGGTCCCCAGGCCCTCAGCTCCCCAGGCCTCTCAGAAACCGGGTTGTCCCCATGTCCTTGCCTGCTGGACAGACATGCTTAGCATATCCCGGCCACAAAGGATGACTTCGTTTTTGCATTTCGTTTTCAGTCAGCTAAGAAACAGGAAGGAGCTTGCCGTTGCTGCTCGCCCAGGAGTGATGTGCACAGCCCTCTCCTGGCTGGTGTTTTTCAGAACAATAGAAATAAATCTGATGTAATGTAGCAGAACACGACAGGGGACGGTTTTCCCCTTAACAAATACTCATTTGAAATGGTGCCCAAACCCCGCACGAGGAGCGATCTATTTCCCACAACAGTGTTCTAGCAAAACCCATTACTAATTCCACAACTCAAATTAAAACTAACAGAGCTTGAAGGCTGGGGCTGACACTCTCTCTGCTGACAAGGAACAAGGAAGGGTGGGGGAAGGGCCCCCTGCACTCTCGCGTGTATGTGTTTAATTACACTGTTTAACACATGGAGAATAATTTAGCCACCGGAGTGGAGAAAATAAGGCACTTAACTGCTCTCTGGCGGGGGAGAGGCCCTTTGAGCTCTGCCATCTAGGCACACCTTGGGGCTTTTGCTGGGGGCGCGGCGGGGGGGGGGCAGGACAGGGGAGATAAAGGGAAGGAGAGGGGAGAACAGAGATAGGGGAAGAGGAGGAGGAGAAAGAGAGTCAGACAGCCAGGAGGGGATGGAAGAAGAGAGAGAAAGAACAGAGCAAGGAAGAGAGAGGGAAGCAAGGAGAGAGAAAAGAGGAAGAGAGGAAAGGAAAAGGGAGAAAGAGAGAGAGAAAGAGAGAGGAGGAGAGGCAGCAAGAAGCAAGTAGAGAACCTGCGTCCCTTCTGAAGGATGGCTTGTGGGAAAAGGTCTCGGCAAGAAACAAACACCAGTGTCAGGTTTGGAGGCTGGAACTTACGCCCCGGAGGAGTGCCATCCCTAGGCCCCCCACGCCTCCATCATCTCAGTGTGTTTCCAGGCCTGTGTGTCCTGAAAGAAATGCGTGGGGGTTGTGGCCCCCAGAAAGACAGGTCTCAGAGGAAGACTGCGCAGGGCTCACTTTGTAGAGTGAGACATGGAAACTTAAGGTCAAACAGAAGTTCCAGCAGCACTTTTAGAAGACTCCTGCCCCACCTGGCTCCCAGGCACTCAAAGCCTGCACGGCGCATCCATGGGGAAGCAAGTAGTTTTCAACCTCTGAGATCGTTTCTAATCTACCACGGGCCGTGAATGTGGGAGACATGAGAAAAACCTGTCTTGGGCCATCAGATTTAGAAAGCTGTCAGGCATCCCAAATATGAAGCGGGTGCCAGAGAAGCGAGCGCTCGGAATAGAACTACCCATCATGTGCCAGTTGCTGGGTCCAACCTCAGGACCAGCTGCCAAGCAGATCCTCAGCTTGGCAGCGCAAGGCGGCAGAACACGGAGGCTGCCTGCTATGACAGACGGGGCAGGCACAGCCCCTCCTTTTACCCAAAGGGTCCACGTAGCTGCATGAAAGTTTCTGAGCTTTGGTCACATCGCTCCCTTCTCTAGCCTCAGTTTCCCCATTTGGAAAACTCAGAAGTCTGCTTACTCTCTCAGGGCCTTTTAACTGTAATAGCCTGTGTTTCTGGCGCTGAGAATATGGGTTCTTATGCACCCTATATAATATTGTTGGTAATAAAATAGGAACCCAGTGAATATTTTATTTCTTTCTGTCAAGTTTAAGTCCATCCCGTGCCACCATAGGAAAAGGAAACATGGCTTTGCCAGAAGGAACCCTTCTCAACCCTCTTTAGAGACCTTTGATGTATCATTCACTTTAAAGGAGATCTTAAAAGCTCTTGAATAAACTCAACTCTGTTCTGGGGGCAAGGTAGATGCCTCTTTTGGGTACTACATGCATCTCAGAAACAGTGCATAGGGTCAGGGATTTAGCTCAGCAGCACAGCACCTGCCAGGTGGGTGCAAAGTCGTAAGTTCGATTCCCGGTACCAACAAACAAAAAAACAGTGCATAATGTCTGACAATTTCCTAGATTTCTGGACACAGATTGTTTCTTCCCATGAAGAAGATAAGCATTTCCCATGTAACTAATTCAGATTTTCTCTTAAGCACATTAGAGCGATGTAGAAGTAGGGACTGCCAGGCACCAAGCTAAATCTTAAGAGCTATTGCTTCAAATCAATGCATCCCGCACAGGACCCAGGACCCCACCTGCCCACTTCCCAAAGGTGTAAACAGGACAGGGTCACATTCAGGGTCTTTATTCCTTTTCTTTCTTTTTTCCTTTTGAAGACCTTTTTCAAGTTAAGGCCACATTCACATAATCCATTTATTTCTAAAGGATTGCTTTTTTGAGGGATGGGGGCTATTTTAGTTTCTCATTAAAGTGAGACAAAGCGAAACAAGGGATGAAGCAGTCAGGGGCGAAGGGACCACACAGAGAAAGTGGCTGTGTGACTCAGCAGAGAGTGCTCTGGGACAGGAAGGAAGCTAGGCCCAGCCAGTGAGTAAGGATGGGGACTGTGAGACAAGAATGGTGGCATGAGAGACCCCGATGAAGGAAGGGTAAGAGCCATCAGGAAAGGCATTTGCATGCCATTCTGCCACCCTAGGGTGTCACTGTCACTTGCCTCTTTATCCCACAGATGTGAATACCTAAACCCCAGCAGGAAAACCCAACTGATGTGCCTTCCAGATGGAATTCTTAAGTGATCCCCACCCCCAGAGCTGCTTTGGGTACCACACAGAGGGGAGGAAACCACTGTGGAGCCAGCAGTTGGCCCCCTGACCTAGTCAGCTGAGCATACAGCCTGCATGTGGGCATTCTGGGCATCACAGAAGGTTAGGGGGCAGGATCAGGGTTAGGGTTAGAGCTGGGGTTAGGTAAGGAGAAGGTGGCACTGGATCAGGATAGCCCTGAGTTGATGGCATGTGCCAAGCTCATTCAGGAAGCCCCTTCCCTGGGATCCTCTTCTAAGTGGTGGTTCCTGAAGGTTTCTCAACTGTGATTCCTGAAATGAAGCTGGCACTTTTAGAGATGGGGCTAAATGATGTAGTTCAGCTGGTTTTCAGCTGCTACTGATGAACATGTAGACTAGGGAGAAGACGGTGTTCCATTAAGGCACCCAGAGTATGCGTCCCTGTGGCTTAGGACCTTATTGGCTCTGCTTCCTCAGGCCTCGAGAGTCCACTGGATCCAGATGAGGTCACTGGAGCCTTCAGGACAAGGGCTCTCGCCCACCAGTATGATGGGGTGTGGCTGGTGCTGCAGGGTGGGACATCCTGGTTGGGCCCCATCCTCAGGCCTGGGATGTAGGTGTGGTCAGGGGACAGAGTGCTGCCCAAAGGAAAGAGGGAAAGCAAAGGCACCCTGGGGCTTATTTGGTGGAGTAAAGATGTTAACCCCAAAGCCCTACTGTCTCCCCACAAAAAGGCTTAGAGGCAGCTCATCACCAGACCGCCACATCAGGACACAGCGGCCCTAGGTATCCATGGGAGTTCCAAGGGCTCCAAGTTCTCTGTGAATACCCAACTGCAAGCATGTTTATTCCCTCCTAAAAAGGTCTGACTAAAAAAATGAGAATGTGTAAAATTTAAATAATGTATTACAGTAAAAAAACACATGGCCATTAATCTCCCCCATTCTGTGAATACACTTATCTCCTTTTCCTTATCACTTTGCAAAGTAGTTCTAGAAGTCTTTTTCTTTGCGTATCTTCAGTTGCACTGTCACTGAGTTTTCTAAATCAATGCAAAATATTTATCTTTTGGGTTCATTTTGACTTCAAGGAAGAGTCAGAAGACACATTGTGGCAGATCCAGCAACTAAGGCAGACGAGGACACACGGTGATGTTTTTACAAGGTCCTTCTGTGGGGTGGCACTAGACAGCAGCAGTCATCACTGACGTACCTTGCAAAGACACTCATGAAAGAGGACTTCCAGAACTGCTTCAGAAAGTGGCAAAAATGACGGGACAAGTGTGTTGGAAATGAGGGAGAGTATTTTGAGAGGGATTAATGGAAATATGTCTTTTATGTAATAAATTTTAAAAAATTTAAACATTTACCAGATATTTCAGTCATATCTCATATGATAATGTAGATATGGTGGGACACATGTATATTACAATACATAATGGCATAATCAATGTACGTATCATTATATTTGTTAATAATTTATGTATATAATTATGTATATCCTCCTGTGTATTTTAAATCACTTCTAGATTACTTACAATGTCCAATGCAATGTAAATTCAGTACAAATAATTGTTACACTATATTGTTTAGGGAATAATGACAAAAAAATTTTTGTTTGTATTCAGTACAGAAACTTTTTTTACAATAATTTGATCCATGATTGGTTTGAATCTGTGAATGCAGAATCCACAGATGTATATTGGGAAATATCGAGTGGGATACATGAATCAGTACATATGTGCCAGTGGGATATGTATTATGTCCTATTGTGTTATTTATACCATATCCCTCTCATGTCACACCAGAGGAAGCGGTGATGTAGCAAACCACTTCTTAGCCCTCTATCACGTCGTTCCAAAGCAGACACAGCTTTAAACAAATGACAGCAAAGAGACTGTCTCTCTGGCAATGCCAAGTCTGGATAAAATGACTTTCAGCTCCCTTTTAATATGAGCACCAAAGAGGACAGGGTCTCTCTCAGGGATCCCTTGTTCAACTGTCTTTGTCACTATGATCGGACAGTTGGTCAAACTTTCCTCGTTGTTTCTTGAGAGAATCAGCTTTGGTGATGGGTGAATTTTCCATGTATTGAACAGCTTCTCATTTATATTTTTATTCAAAAAATATTTATGCAGAGTGAAAAGAAGGTCCATAGTAGAGTCCCTGGGGAACTCAGGAATCATGAGCAGAGACCATGTCTCCATGGTACAAGGCAGTGCTTCCTAATGTGTCAGCGTGGAGGGCAGTAGGTGCACTCAGCTGGGCCAGTGTCTTTGCTTTGGATTTCTAAGAGCCTTTATGTACAAATCTGAGTCATCACCATCTGAGAAGGAGAGAGTAGGAGGCAACAGTGACCCAAACATTCATCACAGAAGCCTTCCACCCAGGGGTCTTCAGTGGCAGCCCCCCGAACTCCCATTCTATGCAAGCTTCTTGGGGAAACATTGTTTCAGAAGCTGAGTCCCAAGGGTTGTTGGGACCAATATTTTCCCTGGATTCTGCACAGCCTTGGGCTTCTGTACTCTCAGTGGCATGTGCCGCAGCACAAAACTTGAGAGCCTTAGGGCTGGTTCAGACTTCCAGAGCTCTGAGGAATGACAGGCTGGAGCAGCCTACCTCAGGAAACTTCATGGTTTTCTCATGCGAGGAAGAGGTGCCAACAGGAAACACCAGCGCCTTACGCAGTGTCCAGAAAACACTAAGAACAATAACTCCAGATTTACTGAACACACCGTCGGAACTGTCTTGGGTTCCTTCAGCCTCTTTTAGACGGTTGGTCTTCTTTCTATCCTAGGCAAGAAAGTGGTTCTGCCAACTACTCCTGGACTCAGAGAAGGTGCTGTGCCTCCAGGAACAGGGTCTGGGTGTCCTTGGGCCAAAGGGCACAGGCTCACCAATGCGGGAATAAGGAGGGAGAAGAGGCGGGAGAAACGGACGTGTGTGCTATTTGTCTGCTCTCCCTGACGGGCCATGCTAAGATGAGGTGTTTCTGGAGAGCTGGTCAAGAGACGCACTACTTTGGTCAAGTGGCCACCTATGTCTCTGTGAAGGGAGGCTGGCTGGGTGCCCTGTGTCGCTTCGCATCCTCCTCTGTTTATTTCCCACTCCCCTCCCTCTCTGTGCTCTGGGACTGTATCTCCCAATAGGTCTGTGCAGCAGCACTGACACTTGGCCTCAGGCTAGCTTTCACAGTGAACCCAGTCCAAAGTAATAATAGTAATAATTAAAATTTCATAAGCATTTACCACATGCTAGCCATTACTGAATACATACAGATCATTTAACTCTTGCAATCTTAGGAGGCTGACACTATGGCTGCTGCATTTTAGTGATCAGAAAATAGGGACGCAGAGAAGTAAAATACCACACTCAAAGTCATACAGCTAATACATAGGGCAGTACTGAGGTCAAAGCGAGCACACCCTCAATGCCAGTATGTAGATCATTCATGTATGTATTCCCTGGTAATACTTTTTCTTCTAAGGTGTTCTTCCAAGTGAGTCACTGAATATAACCACGTAACAGGGAGTGGAGAAGTAAGGGACAGTAGAACTCCAGCTCAGTCACATCTATAAATGGCATAAGCTTAACAGAAAGTCACTTTTTCCATGTATAAATTAGGAATAATAAGGTCATGCAACATAGCAGTGTTAACTATTACACAGCTGGTAGGTCATTATATTCTCATCAGCCAACATACTGATCAATGCCCCTCCTACCACCCTCAAGCACTCTCCCTCCCTCCACAAGCAAGAATGTCAAGTTGAGTACGAGGTGGGACACGTCCAGAGGAAATGCCAGTTAGTGGCTCATGGGCAGAAGCAAAGTTCTGCTTGTGACTCAGGACAGTAACTCCACCATAACCACAAAGGGAAAACATCTGCCCTGGCTTTAACCTGGGCAGCTTGGTTTCAGATGGTTAGAATTGCTTCCCAGGGAACAGCACCACATCTAAAGATGATACAACTTGGCAGGTACAGAGCCACGTGCAGTACGTGATAGCAGTGCAGCTACAGAGGTGTGGGAACCATCTCAGTTTTGGAAGTGATAGTGATCTGGCTTTTGTGATTAGACCAGATATTTCACCTTCACTCATGTACGTAATTGGTACACTAGACTGTTAGAAGGCCTGGGTCCATTCTTCCTTTCAGCAATATTTTAAAAATATCTACTATGCATTTAACTCTAGGCATCAGTGATCACGGAAGACACGACACCTGCCATGAGGGGATCCCTCATGGTCAATGATGCTCTGCAACTTTGAGCAGAAAGAAAAGGTGACTCAGTGATTGAGAAGGCCTTTTTTGGCATGAACTGTACAAAATTTGATAAGCTTTTCTTAGAAAGTCAAAATTATCTTTTGCCCTTGTTCTTCCTGAAGCATCTCCTTGGAACACTTGAATCAGAAATATCCAGTTTACAGAGCTACTAAATCACACCTGTGAGGGTGCATCTGAATCAACTCCCTGGGAAATTCTGAAGGTCACTCATTTGGAGGACTGGCTCCTCCAGAGCCCAAAGAGACCTCCGCTCACACCTTACCTGTGTCCTGCACAGGTATGTCTGATGGAGCGTTGCTCAGCCGTGTTCTTGCAGGAGGATGAGGGGGGCTGGGCTGGTCCCACAGGTTCAGCACCAAGAGTCTGCAGGATACGAAGTGGCAAAGGGGAGGGCAGAGGGCAGTACAGTCTCTTTGGAGCAACTGTGAAACAAAGGCAGTGCCAACAGCGGCTGACTTCTACCCCACAGGCTCTTCCTTATATAGGCACGTCAGGTGCTGGGTCTCCACCTTAGCTAAACAGTGACTCTGGTGTTTGGTCCCAGCAGGAAAGAGGGGAGGAGGAAGAGGAAGAGAATATGAGAATATAAATATGAAAAGGCTCTGGATTTTAACAGTAAGATCCCCCAGATTCTCCATCCCACACGACCCCTACCTGACCCCACTTCTCTCCTAAACAACCTAGCTACCGACTGCTCAGCTGTCTTGGTTGTGGTTTTCATTGCTTCCAAATATGCCTGTGTCTTCATCTTTATTCTGCTTCAGGGGATTTGTGTTTTTACAAAACCTGTCTAGAAGCACAAAGGAAGTGCTAAGAGAATATTCAGGGAAGCAACTTTCCTTCATGAGGAAAGCATATTGCTGTCTTCCCCATCAAGGTGGTCCCTCAAAGAAGATCCTGTCCCATTCTTTCTCTACTTTGGAATTAACATCTTCTTTTTACAAATAAATTTCAGGATAGATTAATATCAGGCAGGGTGAGACCTGGGAATTATCTCGGCATCATTCCTGTTTAAGAGGTTGAGATAAAAAACAGATAACACAGGCAAAGTTCATGTTTCCTGAATCTAGAACCCTGATAATATGGTTTACCCTCCATTACAGGAGGTAATGATGCAACCAATAAAACAGAAAAAATGGGAAAATTGTCAAATTGTCACAAACTCTATGAATGCTCCAAATCCAAACAAGGATGAGTGGGAAGAGATGGGAATCGGGACATGGAAAGAAGAATCCAAGCACCCATGAGAAGTGGCTCAAATCATCCTGGGAGACAACACAGTGGGTGGGGGTGGAAGGCACTGATTTGATTAGAAATGAGTCTTAATTCTGGGTCTACAAATTCTGGCTCTATGACCTGGGCAAGTCCTTTCTTCTCTGAGTTTAGTTTACTTATCGGAAAAGAAAGGCTTATAATGCTTGCCCTCTGTGTGATACTTGTTCAGTGGAATACCTGGGAACATGGTCTGTTAGAACTTTCACTAAAAAACACTAACAGTGCACACGTTATTATACAAATAGGATTAATGAAAATGGGACACAACATTATTTTACTAAGACAGTATGTAATCACAAATGTTTGAAAGCCACCATTTCAGGGAAAAAAATGGTGAGAAAAAATGCTTTATAAAGCCCCACCTACATGGGCCTATATTAAGATGACACCTCAAGGGAGATAACTGGACATTTTCTGGCTTACTGATGATGGTTTTTTCTTCTATAGCATCACAGAATATTTTTCCCCCAGAGCAAGAGTCATTGTCCCTAGAGTAGTCTCAGGGAATATTGAGTTCAAAGAGAAATAAATGTCTCTTGATGGAGTGTTTGGTGCTAAAAGACAAGTCGCTGGGGAATAATTGTACTGTAAGAGTGGCCCAGGTCAGTGCGTTACAAGGAAGATCTGTTTGCAAGTCCAAGAGGTTATTTGATTTTTTGGCTTCTTCGGCTCTTTAGTATCCTTCTCCCCATTTGTGTGTGGACTTTGAAACCTATCAGTGACTTGTGTTTTCCAGAGGACACCTGGATAGCTGTAACCCAGGAGACACCCAGCAGTACATTCTCAGCTGGACTTCTGCTCTGAAGGAACTAGAGCCCCTCACTTTATGAGCTGCTTGAGACGCAGGCTCCTTTGGTTCCTGTACTGCACTCACCATGGCTGCCCTTCTCAGAGACTCAGTCTCCTTCCCTGCACAGGGGGCCTCCAAGGTCACTTCCTGCATCTAACCAATGTGCAGAGAGGGTATGGCCAGCCAAGCCGGACTGTTCCTCAAGTGCTGACCCTGGATGAGAAAACAGTCATCATTGGCCTTAATTACTTTTCTCTTATTGTTGAAATAAAACACCTGACACCTCAAGCTAAGGAAGGAAAGGTTTATTTAGCTCACAGTTTGTGGAGGTTTCAGTCCATAGTCAGCTGGCTCCAAGGCAGAGTGGCATGGCATAGGGGCAACTCTTCAAGGAGACAGAAGACAGCAGAAGCAACAAGAGCAAATCAGGGAACAAGCCTCTTCTCCTCCCTTATATTGCAAGCAGGCCACCCCTTTTTCCAGGGTGCGAGTAGCACTCACATCACTTCCCTGCCCTCCTCTTGCACAGGATAAGAATGTTTACAAAGTGAGGGCCCTGGCTCCTTGCTGAGTATCAACCATTAATTATCTCAGTGCCCTGGCCATATCTACCCTTTTTCCGCAGAATCAGGCCGTCCCTTCCAGATGCAGCTGGCATCTTGGCCTCTGCATCCTTGGAAAATGACAAACAGCTCTTCCTGGTACCCTCCTCTGAGCTGGAAGAGAATTAGAGACAGACTAGGTTCAGAGTCCCCACTGTTCCCTAGGAACACAGGCCACTTCTTGAAGCCACCAACTTTCCTGAGGAAAGACTTTCTCAGGAGACTCTACTCACTCAAGAAAATGCAGCCCTGGGTCCTCCCTGCCCCTGCCTCTAGCTAGGCCTCAGAATAACCAGAACTTCAGAGGCACAGCTCTTCCTCCCCCTCTCCTCTTCCTCCTCCTTTCCTTCCAGAACACCATTCTATTTTACTCCTCCCTCTGCTCTCTTCCTTGTTGCTTTACAAATAGCTTCCTGGTATGAGGCACTGTCCTGGGCTCAAACACTGGGCAGTGACTCTGGAGGACACAGCATACCTGTTGCTTAGAGTGACGAGACACAGGCACAATGACTGGCCACAAAACTGCCAGATAGTCTCACTGGGCTCAGGGCTGGCAGGTTCAGTGAGACCCGAACACAAGCAAATCTCACCTCAGTTGATGGAGAGAAGGGGTACATGAGAAGCTTCCCAGGGGAGGGCAGGATATAGTGGAGCCAGACAGGAGAAGTGTGCAGAGCATGGGGTCCAGGCAGGGAGCAGTGTGGTAAAAGGGTATAAATCCTAGGGAAAGCTTGATAAATTTTCCCAAAGTAAAATGTATGATACCAGCACCCAGGCTAAGACACAGAGAGCATCACGGACGCCTAGAAGTTCCCTTGCTACCGCTTTCCCACACTAACCCTCCAGGGCACCCCAAGGTAAACTGCTCTCAGGCTCGGAAATTTTGATAAGCCTCATTTTCTTTCTTTATAAGAAAACAAACCCATGTTGACTTGAGGGATTAAATCAAATGCCTATGTAAAATGCGACAAAGGGCCCTCCTGTGGCAGAGCAAACAGGTATATTAGGACCTTGCCACATTGTGAAATGGGTCATCTCACAGATTTCCTGTGATGCTCTCTTCCCCTTGGGGTGGCAGAGGCGAAGTTGACAGAGTAAGGTGATTTCTGTTAGTGTGTGAAGGCATGAAGAGCCTGGAGTCCCAGTCAGCCAGAGTTTTCTGACTAGGGACAGCACCCCGGGTGGATATGAACCACCCAAACCAGGCCTGGGGCACCCCTGTTTCTTGTTGTGTCCTAGGTGAGGGTCCTGTCAGGGTTTCCATTCCTATGCACCGCGAAATGCAGGTGAGAATCTTGAGTGGGTGGGTAGATAGGCACAAGCAATAGAAAGAATTCAGGATGACTTAAAAATAACAACTACTGGTTTTGTCTTCTTTGTTTCCTAGACATTCATACACAAACTTGGACAGTCTGGACAGTCTAGACATTGGAGGCTGCAGCTGCAGGGGGAAAAGGTCAACCCAGCATTTCTATCCCTACTGCACTGGCCTGGAGCTGTTTCCCTGCTGGGGGAAGCCATGGGATGTCTTTTGGGTATCTACAGAACATCCTCTGTGCCCTTTGGGGTATCTTGAACTCTCTCTAAGAAAGTTCTCCCTTGACAAGGGCCTGAGATCTAGACTGATCTAAATATATTGTTTCTAGCCATAGTTTTTTTCTTTCAAGTTTCTTTCTGGGGACATCTTGTGCAAATCACTTGTGCAATTATATGCCTCTGATGGGAGATATTAAGAGTCTTGAGTTTCTCATTTCTATAGGATCACTCTTGTTCTGTTTCTCCCACGCCCTTTCCTATTTTTTTCTTAGAAAACTGGGATTACATTACATACTGTTTTGTATCTTGCATGCCCTTTCTACTTAAAGTTAGACCATGAGCATTTTTATAACTCACCATATAATCTTCATCAGTATGATTCTTAATGACTAAATAATATTCTCTTGCTTAAATGCACTATTGTTTTGCAATTGAGGGAAAACCTAAATAAATCTTCTAGCTTCACTTTTAATTAACTTTAAAAGTCACTGCGTACAGAGGTCAAGCAGATGAACAATATATTGTTCATCTCCCATTAATTTTCCTAGAGATGAGACTTCTGATCGAAGCTGCCTAACAGGTTACAACTCTTCCTAGGCTAAAGGTCCTGCTCCATTCCAGTTCTCTTTCTCATTTGCAGACGATAACCTTTATCCTGAATTCCTGTGAACTTACTTATCTCTCTGAGCTGATTGCAACTCCCTGCTTCTGACCATAAGCATTGATCCAAAAGAGAAAAGTCCAGTTCTCAAGGTAAAACAATGATCACAAGATAGTCTCCATACACAGTGGGTGCCAGACTGACTCCAGCCCCTGGGAATGCCCCTTTCTGCAGGAAGCCCTCATCTTGTCCTCATTTAAATGTCCCTACATCCCCAAAGACTGGGAAAGTGGTATGTGAGATACTGTTTGCAAATCACCAGCATCTTTCTCCCTAATATTCACTTCCCAGGCATTGGTTTTTCTGTGGGGTGAGCTGCCTAACCTGAATTCTAGAACAGTTTAACCTTCCCTGCATTTTTGGACATTTAAGTTATTTCTAATTCTTGGCCTTAACAATTCCTTTCACACAAAGCTTTCCAAGTGGTGCTGATGGATTTCTCATGGTAAATTCCTAAAAGTGAAATCACTAGGTTGAGCTATGGCCACTGTGAAGGATTTTGATTCCTATTGTTTCTTTTCTTTTTTCTTTTTTCGGTACCAGGAATCAAACTCACAACTTTGCACTTGGCAGGCAGGTGCTTACACCACTGAGCTAAATCCCCTTGATTCCTGTTGTTAAAATATTCTTTCAGGGCTGGGGATTTAGCTCAGTGGCTTAAGTGCTTGCCTGCTAAGCGCAAGGTTGTGAGTTCAATCCCCAGTACCAAAAAAAAAAAAATATTCTTTCAAAGGACTGTGCCAGCCTGCCTCTCTGGCAGTGCCCGAGGGTGTTCCTCTCGTCTGTAGTGTATTTTTTACGTTATGAAATGCTGTTTCTTCCCCAGAGTGGAAAGATGGGGCACGAGAGAGTAGAGAAGTGAGCTCCAAATCTCACTGAAGCCTTGAGGATTTGTAACAGTCAGCCAGGGCCTCTCCTTTGGCCCCCAAGCCATGTGCTTGATGATCCCCAAAAATGTCTAAGTTCCAAATGTTACGGTTTAGATTGGGAATGTGGGGGTGATTAGATTATGGGGTGCTACAGCTGACTTGTTAGGATGAGGGGATCTGGTCAGGAAAGGTGGGGTGAGGCACGCTTTAGATGGGTGTGGCTTCCTCTCCGGCTCCTTCCCTGCATGCTCTGCTCCTGACTGCCAGGACATGAGCCGCTTCTCCTCTGCTATTTCCCCTCTGCCGTCCCATCTTTTGTCTTGGGAACACCTGGCCAGGGACTGAAAACAAGAGCCAAAATCAACCTCTCCTCTTTGAAGTTGTGGGTGTTGGGTGTCTCAGGACAAGAAAGTAGCTAAAGCACCGTGATCTCAGTTATGTTACTTCTTTATCTGGAATTTCGGAGCACCTTCTCTCTGCCCATTCAAACCCTAATCACCTTTTAGTGACTAGTGCA
Source organism: Dolichotis patagonum (assembly GCA_004027295.1). Classification (NCBI taxonomy): domain Eukaryota; kingdom Metazoa; phylum Chordata; class Mammalia; order Rodentia; family Caviidae; genus Dolichotis; species Dolichotis patagonum. The sequence goes on from PVJX010000884.1 coordinate 178,842, forward strand.
AACATGACTGCTGTTTTTACTTCGTATGAGCAAATGTTTGATAAATATTAATAACTGCAGTACTGATTACTTCCTGATAGTGTACTATGTATAGGCCATGCATAATCTATTATATGCCACATATCATCTAATTTAATCCCCATAACCCTATGAGAGAGGTGTAATTGCCTCCATTTTTGCACAAAAGAGAGTGTGCTTTTGAAAGAGTAACTAACTTACCAAAGATAACATAGCCGTAAGTAGCCAACCAGTATTTAAAGTCAGTCCAAATTGACTTTAAAGCCTGATTTTATTTTCCTCTGTGAAACCTCCCCTGATCTTTTTCTCTCCCCTTTCTGAATCATAGCATCTGTCACGCTCTCACATAAGCTACTGTACACGTAATCATTTCCTAGCTCGTCTATAAGCTACTTATAGGGCATGGATAATACAACCTCCATATTCCAAACTCCTAGCAGATTCACGACCTGGAGAAGGTGCTCAATAATCTGTCTAGCATTTAGTGCAGCTCATAAATCAAGTGAGTGCTAAAGAGGTACGCCATTAATTTATCTTGGACCATAATAATTATTTTGCATGGGCAAATAAGCTAGAGAAGATGCTCAGTCTAGAATCTGGAACCGGCTTGAAAGACCCAAGAGGCCACTTGGAAGGAAGCATGAGGCAGCTGATCTCTAGAACAAGAGCCCTATGGGGCCCTATGGCCTGTGTGAGGTATAGGTCTTGTCATGCTCTTTAGCTCAGGGAAATGTGAATGATCTAACTTTAACTGCAAAAGAACATTATAGACATGCACGCTCTCGAATCAGCCTGTCCTGGCCTTGCCAATTACTTACTGTAGAATTTTGAGTAAGTTACCTAAACATGAAACCTGTTTCCTCAACACCAAAATGATAACAATGATAGATTGTAACTCATCGGGTGTCAAGAAAAAAAAATCAGGAAAATTGTTTAATCCTGAGCCTGGTATGTAATAAGCATCCAGGAAAGGAATACTAGGGAAATCAGACTTAGTAGTCAGCTGGTAGAGATTTAGAGAACTGGGTTAGGAGGCTGACTGGGGCTTAGAATGTAGAAACCAGGAGATAACCCAGGCCTTAGAAGTGGGACTGATGCTGACCAAGAGAAAGTATAGATTGGGAAAAGAAACTCATTTTCATTTGTTTTCTTGGGTTTAAAAATGAGTAATTCATATCGAGGATATAGCTCAGTGGCATAAGTATCTGCCCGGCAAGCGCAAGGTCTTGAGTTTAATTCTTGATACCAAAAAAAAAAAAAAAAAAAAGCAATTCTAAGTACTGAAGGAAATAGAGACTGGCCAAATATGCTTGTCTTCAAAGTGTCACATGTGGTTGTCCCTAAAAGACCAGAAACCAGCCAAAGAACCTAGCTCTGTGACTGATGGGGAAACCTTAGGAATGGAAGATGAAAGGAAAGGAATCCCTTCCCTCCTTCAGTTCAGGGACCACGGTGGAAGGGGACTGGAAGGACACATGTCTTGCCTGCTCTAAAGGAGCAGGAAGGGACACTCAGAAAGGAGCATGTCCAAGGATGCTGACTCTGCTCTTTTCCATGCTTTAGGACCCTTCAGAGTATGTTCCTTGAGGGGACACCAGACCCATGAAAGCACAATCTGAGGGTGGTCACTGTCATTACAACCTGAGGACAATCAGTGGACCTGAACCATGTCCTAACCTGGACTGATAAACACTGCTGGGGAGACAGGTACCTGTGTTTGTTGTGTCTTGCTATAAAAGGGTATCTACAGACTGGGTAATTTATAGGCAATAGACATTTATTAGGCTCAGGGTCTGGCATCTGGGAAGTTTAATATCGAGGAGACAGCAAATGGTAAATGGCCTTGTGCTATGTCTTCCCACAGCAGAAGGCAAGAAGGAAAAGAAAGGACAGTTGCCAGACAGTGAAAGAGGGTAGAATTCACTTTTAAAACAAATGCACACCTGCATTTAGGAGGCACAGTGAACCCGCAGCAAGATACAGGATCCCTCTTGCTACTTCCTTCCTTAATTGTGTCTTATGGTAAATGAGTTCTCAGGAATTTGAGGCAAGAGGGTTTACAGGTTAATCAGTGAGGAGGAGGGTGGGTCAGGGAAGTTGGCAGTAAGCTCTATTTTCTGATATAATCTTCCAGCTAATTCAGAGACTTCCCGAGAAGCTCTTCTCCAGAAAGGTGTTGAACGGGGTAGAAGAGGAACAGATGCTGATTGGCAGTGTTCAGAGTTAGTGCAGAACGATTTGAAGAGAGAGGAAAGGCATTTGGCACACAGGCAGGGAAAAGCCCAGAGAAGTCAAAGTGACAGGCATTGGGGGTGAAAAAGACACAGGATGTCCACGGCACAGGGCCGGCAAGCAGAGACCGTTGGCAGTACTGACCCAAATCCAAATGGAGCTGTGATGGCTTTGTTTCTCAGTAAGTCACCTACAGAGAGGCTCTCAGTCCCAATGGGTCCGAGTTACCCACTGACAAATGATTGTGGAAAGCCACTTCTTCCTGTGAATTTCAGGGTTCCCCTTTCTGTTCCCCAAGGTGATGAGCAAGATGTCCCTTGGAGGACAGGAAGAAAGGACCATTTTGATGAGGCTGTCTCCTCTACAGCCAGTCTTGGTAGTGACAAAACAAACTCCAATACAGCAAATAAATGAATCCCCAGGAGAAAAGGGGACTTTGGAGAAGAAAGAAGGAAGGATATCAAGGCTTGGACAACAGAGTGCCTGCATGGACCTGTCTGGGCCTGGTGCCCATAGACATATCATCTGAGAAAGGCAATCAGAGTCATTTCATTACTATGGGTGCTGGTGCCATCACCAGGTAATTAAATGAGGAAGTTAAAATTGTCAAATCCTACTTGTGACAAATCCTTAGAGATGCCTCAGGCAGATCAGGTTTCAGTAAAATGGGCCTATTTTGATTACACAAAGGCAAGATGTGTGACTGAAGGAATATTTGTGCCTTCTTGATAGGACAATGCACTGGAGAGGTGTATATATACCCATTAATACCTATTTTTTACTCAAGTGAGAACCGTATGTACATCTTGAGAGAACCATCATTCGACAATGGGCTATGCCTGTAGAGAAGAGTATAGTATACTGTTGCAAATGCTGCTTCTGCAGTGATCAAGCTTTATTCTTTTCTTCCAGTTCATTATGTTAACCTTTTATTATACAAAACTGTCAATTCCATCATACAGTGACCAAAGAAAATTTGGGACAATTCAAAAGCAATGTTTACCATCCTGCTGAAAGGAGGAAACTTAACCAGAAGGAACTTGCTGAAGAGGACTCTCAGATCTTACTGACAAGCTCGTCTGTTCACCTGGGAACCTGCCACCCCTCCTCTGGAGTGTGCTTTAGCAAACACAGAGTGCTTTAAGAAACACAGGAGTGGAAGGGTTCTTGAGGCTTAGGAAGCAAAGCTTTCACTGTAGTACACAGGAGAAGGGTACCTGGCAGTGAGCTTTCAGCGGTACTTCTCAAACTTCCGTGCGCAAGATTCACTGGAGGAGTTTGTTAAACAATGCACCTTCCCAGGTCTCACAGTGGAGACTCTGCTTTAGTAAAGCTTGAGTTTGGGGCAAAGAATCCTGGGTCTTAACAAGCATCCCAGGGGATCCTGTTTTGAGGCTTCTTGGACTTAGGTTAATTATAAGTGGTTTACTGTGCAAATCAGCACATGTACACTGAGGCCCAACCAGACACTGGTGCTGTCACAAGGCCACCTGGACTTCAGTGGGTCAGAAGATGGGGCTCCCCTGTCAGCACTGGTCCCAGGGCCAAGAAATGATCTTGAGGATGGGGACCACCGCTGACCACTTGCAGTCAGAGCAAACTGGTGGAGGGAGTAGGTATTAGCGTCTCTGCCTGCCCATCTCTGTAGCCAAGTGACTCATCAGTGGTTATACAGTGGAACTACCTAGGAAGACTTTTTTAAATGCTTCTGCTGGGATCCTGTTCCAGAGTAGCTGTCAGGACCTTGGAGTGGAGGGAGGGAGTTCCTGTTTCAGAGGGGGAGATTCTAGTGGGTGTCTCTCCTGCCCTGCATAGGTGGGGGCGTTTCCAAGATCTGTACTGCAGTTGCACTCTCTAGCTTCCCAAAGGCACAACTCAGCCATGCAGTCAGGCCTGTTCTTTTTCCCCAGTCGCTCTGCCAGACAAAATGTTCTTCTCCAGAGCCTCACCGACTACAGGGGCACCCCAGGGGAGCTGTTTCTTTGACCCTTTCATCCACTCTGTAGATGATTAACAGTCTCATGTTCTCAGGTAAGCCCGGAGGAGGAGGTGCACGGGCAGATTTCTGAGGAAGTGCTGTTAAGATCCACACCTCTGCAGGAATGAAGGTGGGAGGACCGGAGAGAGGAGACTGAGGCTGTTGCAGCAAAGGCCTCTGCTGACCTAGAGTCTGCAAGGTCCTCAGGGTCACCCCACTGGGCACAGGAGGCAGGCTGGGAAGTTCCTCTGCGGTCTAGAATTAAATGGTGGCTAGCTCTGTGGGGAGAGCTTGACTTCAACGAGGCAGTTCTCTTCAACTAAAGGAAATGGAGGATAATGTCTGGAGAAGGACCCTGTGGAGAGCTCTTAGCTGTCGCGTGCCCAGCAAGGAGGTCTGTCATACCCCATCATGGACCATACCACTCATGCCCTAGGTTCTTCATTTTTGAGACACGCCTGCCAATACAAAGGCATGTATATTTAGCTGCCTTGAGGAAAGCAGGGTTCTTGGTGACCTTGAAAGGCAACTGGGTGTGGTATAAAAAGCTCCTGGATTTGGATTAAAATCTTAGCTTGCTCCCTTCTTGAATGCAGTATCCTGGGCAAATCACCTGCAATTTCTACACCTCTGTCAATCTGTCTTTAAACTATAGAGTCATAAATGAATTCCTTGCAGAGTGGCTGGGACTGGGATGCTTGTGTGGGCAGGGGCTACTGTGTTGAAATCAGGCTCCTGAGCTGGACTTTGTTCCACAGAGCTCTTTCCATATCTGCAGGACACTCGGACAGAATCGAGTCACTTATTTCCAAATCCTATCACTTGTCCTGGTGGCTGAGAAGCCAAGAAACATGGGTGACACCCATGGGAATGTTGCTTATGTTTCGTCCCAGACTAGAGTCTCAGAGTTTCACTTCATTCCCAGAACTATTACGAAGTTCCTTGATTAATTATCCTTAAGTGGCAGGAAAATTTGCAATTTGAGAGACGCGTGTATGGTAAGCAAGACCCCTAGCTATGTCCCACTACCACCCTGGAGCTAAAGAAACCCTTAAAGTCTGTGTGAATGAAAATCACCAAGATGACTCTGGCTTATCTATGAGTTGACAGTCTCCCAAATAATATCCACTAGGAGGCTGATTGATAGACAGAGGTGGCAAAGTGCTGAGAGTGTATCAAGTACAAAAAAGTATAAGTGAGATGCAAATAATATAGTCAATAGGATTTCAACTATGTTATATAATGGCTTAGAAAAAACCTAGAAACAAAAAAAAATGCCAAAATGTCACAATAATTGCCTCTATGGCAAGATTGTGGATGATTTTTTTTCTTCATGCTTTCTTTATCTATCTCTACAGTTCTATATTTTCCCACAATGAGCAGGGAGTAGGGTTAAAAATGGAAAAAGAAAATGGAAAAATGTGCTCTCAGCAGGGAGACATGCATGCTAACCTCTCCCACTGGTTTCTCCTGCAGATGCAGTAGTGTGTGTGTGTGTGTGTGTGTGTGTGTTTGTGTGTGTGTGTGTGTGTGTGTGTAGCTAGGTGTCCTTCCCACTTTCCCAGACTTAGTATGTCTGTGTGCAGAGATGTAAGCAAAACACACTTGTGCTAATCGCTGCTCAGAGAGTATTTTCTGGAAACCACATTGTCAGTTGAGGGCTGCCTGCTGTGTGGGGTGGATTTCCCAGCCCTCACAGGATAATTTTATCACCAAGGACAACATTTGTAGTTCTGCACAAATGGCTCTCCTGGGGAGATAAAGAGGGGCCATAGTACTCAGGCACCAGGCTGAGGCTGAAGGGCTAAGAAGGCTGGCATACGATATCTTTGGGGACTAAAAGCTGTCACTAACACAGAGGGGCACCCCAGAGGCACATGGTGATGTGTCTGGAGGTGGTGGGGGGAGTGTTGGTGGAGCCACGTTAAATTCTATCTTTGAAGCAGTCACCTGTGATGGTCTCCCATCCCTTCAGTTCTGTGAGCCTTGTTAGGACCTCTGGAGCATATGCTAGGTCGCTGGTTTCAAATGTTTTTTCAAATATTTCAACCATTATTGAGAGAATCTTGAACAGAGAGGCAAGATATTTAGATAAAGGAAACAAGGAACTTTAAATGTGGGAGATTTCAGAGGTATAAGAGTCTTGATCTCATTCTGCATTTGTATAGGGGAACATTTCAAACCCAGAGAAGGTCATAATGAGCCTGGGTTTGACCTTTCGGAATCCAGACCAAGATTCTGCAAGTACAAGCTATTGGAATGTTTTATGGGTTAAACAGAAGTCCTTTCTATTCCCCCATCAAAACAAGGATATGTTGGGGTTCTAACCCCCAGTACCTCTGAAGGTGACCTCATTTGGAGAAAAGGGCTCTATAGGGGGTAACCAAGTTGAAATGAGATCATCAGAATAACCTAACATAATTGCCACATTGGTGTTATAGGCAGCTGAGTTAGTTAAAAATATAGCAGTTCAATACAGCTAGGCCCTCAAAGAAGCTGGTATAGAGGACCAGATGTCTTGTGACCTGGAGGAGACATGCACCTCCTGCTGTGGGCCAGATATCAAGACAGAAGGCAAAATAAATACAACCACACCCTTAAGTATAAATTTTAGAGATTAGGTATGGATTACCTTGAGAAGCCAGGAGTCACCACCCCAAACCCCTACAGGAAGAGTCATTGATCCATAAAGAATGTGCACTTCCTATGTGACTGGCTTCCCCATTTGTCCCTGATTTGGTCAATCTTTTCTGGACAGTTAATATGATTGGTTGACCATAGTTCTGTCCCACCTTATGCCCATCTGCCTCACCAGTTCCCAGTTTTCCCCACTTTAGACCCACCTCATCTCATGGTTTAACCCTATAAAAATCCCTAGAAAAGGCAGAATCTTTGGCAACCCACTTGGGACCCCTTGGGACCCCTTCTCTCTCAGACAGAAGCTTTCTTTCTCTCAAAAAAATTTCTGCTCTTAACCTCCTTGGTTCCTAAAATTCATTCTTCGATTTTAGAGAACATGAACTTGTAAAGGACATACAACAGGCTGGGAATTTTGTTCCTCTATATCATTCGGGGGACACTCATTTTAGACACACAGAAAAGCTCACACACAGAAAGAATGTCATTTGAAGACTTGAGCTAATTTAAGGCTGCCACAGACTTTCTAGCAGAAGCTAGAGAGAAGCCTGGAATAGCCTTCCCTAGGCCTTCAGCAGAAACTTGGCCCTGCCAACTTCTTGATCTCAGACTTCCAGAAACATGAGACAATAAATTTCTACTATCTAAGCCACTTAGTTTGTGGTACTTGATTAGAGCCACCCTGTGAAATTAATACAGAGCCAGGCGTGGTGGTGGCACATGCCTGTAATCCCAGCACTGGGGAGGCTGAGGCAGGAGGATTGCTGCGAGTTCAAGACCAGCCTGGGCTACAAAGTTAGCTCAAGGCCAGCCTGAACTGCATAGTGAGATCCTGTCTCAAAAAGAAAAAAAAAAAAAAAAGACATCAATACAGAAGGTTTATAAGAGGAAGAGAGTTTATAACATCAGACCTATTGGAGGAAGTAAGTCCATGAATTCTAATACTCTGTGTCAACCCTGTACTTCATGATCATTAATACTTGGCACTGGAAAACACCTAGACAAACTAGATCTCTTGGAGCTTATTTGGAAATTCGGCTGATACCCAAGGACTTGAGAAACCAGATATCATGCTTTGGGATAGTGTCAGGCTGGCCTGGATGCACAGAAAGTGGCTGTCTCTGGACTAGGAGAGAAATCAGGCAAGGGCAGAGACATAAAACCAGAATTGGATTTCCGTTATGCTCATTCCTGAATTTCAAATATAGGGATCATTCAGAGACCTGGACGGGCTCCCAGTGCCAACAACTCAGGACTCAAGCGGGACTGTCTCCAGTTGGTGACAGGGTGGGCTAGCCTAAGAGACAGGGGAGGGCTTACGGAAAGCAAGTGATGGGTCCAATTCAAGCTCTGTTCCCCATCACTGCTGTGTTTTTTCTTAAATTTATTCAGTTCAGCGCTTGAACCTATTTCCTTAGTGAACGTGAAGGGTAGGATCACTTTCTTGTTACAGACACGCTGGTCAAGACAAAGCTTAGAGATGAGCTTGGACCTTATTTGCTTTTATCTTTTTCTTCTTTAGTTTGCACACTGCATTTATAGACCCCACAGCAGCGAAGGGTCCCTGGAATACAAACTGTTCTTTCCTGAGACGCCTCTGCCTCCAGAAGAGTGATCTGGAATTCTAATTCGTTGACACATTGCCAAGCACAGTGTCTTAGTGGGAAACAAAGCCCTGTGCACATCAGCACTGTGGAAAAAATCAGCTTGGATGATTGAAAAGCACATTTGGAGAAGGCAGTGTGGACCTCTCAAAGGTCGCTTCTGAGCTCAGCTGGAGGACCTTGGCGTGTAACATGGAACAGATTAATCATTTTAAATTTTTCTCCTTTTTTTCAATCAGTGAAACTCTTTCTTCAAATCTTAATCATATGCTTAAGTAGATAAAAATGATAATTTTTTAAATGAGTTGCACCAGTCAAACCGTAAGCAAAGCACTTGAATAGATAGCTCCCCAAAGAAGGTATTCAAATGCTAAGAAGCACGTGAGAAGATGCTTAATATCACAAATCATTAGAGAAATGCAAACTAAAACTACAGTGAGCTAGCAGCTCACCCAATGACAGTTACCCAAGAAACCAGGGAGACAAAAACCAGCACTGGTAAGGCTTTGGAGGAGTTGGAATATTGGTGCACTGTTCGTGCATATTTAAAATGGTACAGCCAGAGTGAAAAACACTACAACGGCTCTTCAAAAGAATAAAAATAGAAATACAAGAGGACCTAGCATTCCCATTTTTTTAATATATCTAGGAGAGACATAAATAAAAGGAGAGACATAAACAGCTATTTGTATAGTTTATGTTAATAACAGTATTATTCACAGTATCCAAAAGATGGGAAAAATTCTAGTGTTAATTCATGGATAAATAGATAAACAAAACATGCTCTGTCCATGGAATGTACTATTAGTCTTAGAGAGGAAGGTGGTACCATCACCTCATCATGTGGACAAACTTTGGAGACTTTATACTGAGTGAAGTAAGCCAGGCATAAAGAATAGGCACTGTATGATTCCACTTCTGTGAGGTACCTAGTAGTCGATTTCATGCTATGCATCCATAACCGCAGTAATAATAAATAATAATAATAAATTGAATAATAATTTGAATTTTTAAATCTGTCATGTATTTAGGTCCCCAGATAAGTTTTTTTTTCCCCCCTGCATCTCCCTTAGCCTCAGCATAAAAGCTCTATAGCACTGTAGAGGAACCCAAAGGAAATCAAGAGACAGTTTAGAAGTATCCAGTCTCTGTGATCTAGAAGTTTATTCAAACTCTTGCCTCCAGCATTCAGCACCCTCAGCAGAGCTGTCCCTGCCGAGGGAATGTTGCCCTCTGAGAGGTCATCTGCCTTCTCCTTCTACGCTTATTAAATGTATCTTATTTTTCCAAGTTGCAAAACAACATAAACAATTATAAAGAAATAAAATCCCATTTTTATAAATCAATTATCTAATGTGTAAACTCTGTCATAAAATTCAATATACCTTAAAAATCAAATATCCCAAGCCTTAAAGGAAACTCATCCTATTCTTGAAAAACACTTATTTGGTTAGTAGAAACATTTTTTCTTCTCTCTCTTTTTTTTTGTTTGTCTTTTTAAAAATTTTTTTATTTTTAAAAAGCAAAACAGAAAAAAGGATAGAAATAATACAGAATTTCAAAAAATAACAGTAAGAAATCAACACTAGTTAATATACTATATATTGCTATCTTAGAAGTAGTTGTTCAAGTTACAAAATCAAAGCATAAAAAACTTAATCAAATAATGACTTTTGTTTTGTTTTTGTACTGGGAATTGAACCCAGGGCCTTCACAGCGTATCCTTCACATCCTTCATTTTTGACACAGACTTACAAAGTTGCTCAGGTTAGGCTCAAATTTACAATCCTCAGCCTCCCAGAGTTCTGAAAATATAAGTTTGTGCCACCACACTAAGGTAGCAGAGATGTGTTTCTTTTTAAGTTTATCATGATTTAGACAAAAGCTCCTACTTCTTATCACTTTCTTGTTGCTGTGAGAAAGTACTCAACACTCACAATTTAAAGGGGAAGAGGTTTCTTCCGGCTCAGTGTTTTGGAGGGTTAAGTCCATGGTTGGCTGACTCCAAGCATAAACAGCACAGCAGTGGAGAAGCAGAAAGAATGAGAGAGAAGGGAGGAGCTGGGGACAAGAACATCCTCTTTCAGGTCTTACTCGTAGTGACCCAACTCTTTCAATCAGGCCCCATCTCCTAACAGTGCATTCAGGCTATAAAATCATCAATTGATTAACCTACTGATGACAGTAGAACCTCATGATCAAATGACCTTCCAAAATCCCCACCTCTGAAGACATGAGACCTCCAGACACAAACCACGACACAGATGGATCGTAGCAGTGCCTGCAGACAGTTTGCTCTTTACTCTTCTGGAACCAGCATCATTTAAAGCTGTTTTTTCCTTATTGCTCCTGAGATAAAATTGGGTATGGAATACAGAAGGGTATTTCTCTTTATTTCAAAATTTTCTGTGAGAATGAAAATTCTAGGTTTCATAGCTGTTTTTTTTCTTTTTTAAGGAATGAGTATAAACTGATGACCCAAAGACCTGTGATCTACTTATGAAATTCTTTTGAAGTATTTTATTATTTGAAAAGATTTGGTGAGATTTGCCAACCTGAATTTCATGTACTTTGGAGACTAGTCAATTATGGTACAATGGAGATAAAATGTTCAGATTTCCCAATTGGCAATGTGCCGTTTCTGAGACTTCTTTTACAGTGTGTTTTATAATTTAGTTGGGTCCTTGGGATAATAGTACCCAGATAATAAGATAGAGCTCTGGTGAACATGCAGGACTATCACCTCCTAATATGCTGTTATCTTCTTTTACAATGATGCCAGATGTTTGGGGGTTGCCCAGAAGTCTAAACCCTTAAATAGAGCCTCTCAATGAGAACTTGGTTTAGAGAGCACTAATTTAAAAGTTTATGTTTCAGAAGTATAGATTCAGCATTATTTGTGAAATTTCTCCTAGAATTTGTGTCTCACTGTTTACAATGTGTCTCCTTCTGTTCTATGCATATTTAAATGCTAACTGGGTTGGAAAGTGTTTAGATGAGTGAGTCAAATGGGATCTGTCTGGGAAAGCTTCCACGAGGAGGGAAAACACATAAGCAGTGACTACAGAAGACAGACATGGTTCAGCCAGGAAGAAAAGGAGAGTACTTTTTAAAAAGCCTGAAAACCTATGCATAATGGGTAGGAAATTAGTTTTTCCAAATCACATATTTTCTGAAGGTAGATAAATTATGATACGAGCCCTCAGAGTAATAGTATGGGACCATTACAATTAAGTTATTAAAACTAAAGCATGGAAAATACACTTAAAATTTGGTAACCATCAAACAGAGGTACATTTAGTTTTATAACACATATGCAAGAAGAACAAAATGTAAAACAACAACCTACGGCTTGGAAAACAAAATCTATATTTTTTCTTAGATACTGAGACAGTGAGTTATTTCTACTCATTTGTTTTTAAATTTTCAAGATGAAAAATTTTATTAGGACTTAAATTTAAAAAAATAAAGAGGGGATATAGACGCTAGTTTTAAAAAATCTAAAATATTTTCAAAATTCAGATATTTGATTAATTGTATATTCTTACAATTTTCACTCAACTTTGCTGTAAATTAAAGATAATTTTAAAATAAATTTTAAAAGATACTTTTATTAACTTAGTTTAGCTACACTATAAGTAATAGTACATTTACATATTGAAATACTTCATAGTCATTCATATACAGATACAACATTTAACAACAGGAAATATCAATGAAATGAAATGTGAAGTCAATGAAAAAAATCAAGATTATATAGGTAGTACCATCTAAATAATTGTGTTTGAAAAAAACTCAGGTAAAACCTGAATGTAATATTATAGAGAGAAAGAAGATTGGAAAGAAATTTTCTAAATGTTAAGGCTGGTTATCTCTGAATGGTAGCAATTTGAATTACTTATTTTCTTCAACAGACTTTTTAATATTTTTCATATTGTCCATAGAGTATATATGTTATCCTTGAAATTAAAGCTCTAAGTTTATAAGGTAAAGTTGAAAAATATTTTTTGTTACTATGAAAAACTGTATGATTGTTCCACTAAAAGATCAACAGCTACCACACAATGCATCAAAACCACTTCTGTGTATACACCCCCACAAATTAAAGGCAGAAACTCTAGCAGATGTTTATATATACGTGTTCACAGCAGCGTTATTCACAGTGCTTAATAGTGGGTGTCTATCTGTGGATGAATGGGTAGGCAGATGGATAAACCAAATGTGATGTATATGTAATGGAGTGTTATTAAGGTCTAAAAATGACAAAAGTTCTGAGACATGGCTCTAACACGGATGACTCTTGAAGACACATGAAATGAAATGTCACAACAAGGCAAATATTATAGATTGCACTTAAGTGAGATACCTAGTATAGTCAAAATCCTAGAGACAAAAGATAGAATGATGGTTGATGGAGCTGAGGAGAGGGGGAAACAGGGATTAACATGTAATGCACATTCACATTCAGTTTCAGTTTGGCAAGATAAAAAGAATTCTGGGGAGGGATGATGGTGATGGTTATACAAGGTGGAAAGCCTTAAAGCCACTGAACTATATGCTTAATTATGCTTAAAATGGTAAATCTGTCACAGTGTAAAACTATTTTTACTTGATTTGAATTAAAGTCCCAGTAACACTAGGTAACAGTCCCGGTAACATCAGCTAAGATGACAGTTACTGATAAAGTTGGAGGTGATAGGCCCACTCATCAAAGGCCTTGGCAGCTCAACTGAGCTGTTATGGAAGAACAAGAGGGAAGAGCACGGGGGGCAGCTGAACTGCAGAACCAGTCAGGCTCAGGATGCAAGAATAGCCAGGGAGCCAAAGAAGGCAGAAGTTATCAAATGCCTCTCATGTCCTGGCTGCTTCATAGAGCCCTCCCTATTTAAGATTAAGAAGTTAATGGCAAGGAGAAATGCTCCTTAAAGTGTCTCAGAGCTGGTGGAGGCCTGTCTAAGGCTCAAATGTTTGATCCATATCATGACCCTTTTCTTCACACCATGATGCTTCTGTGTATTAGAAATGAAAGAAAGGGGAAAAGAATGGTGAGAGAAGAGGACAGAGAAAATGGGACAAAGTAGGATGAAAGGGAAGAAAAAGAGTGTCAGTAGACAGAACGATGAGACACAAAGCTGCAAACAGGAGCGAACTGTTAAATAAGGCCTGGAGTCTGCATTGAACTTTTGACAATTATGGTTTGTCAGCATGGTAACTGATTCATAATTATTTTATGGGAATTTAGCAATTCTATATGTAACTGGAGCATCACAGTTGCAGAGCTGTTAATCCTGAATGTTTATTACCCACCATTCAATAAATAGCTTAATAAATCTCAAGAAGTCCAATTTATGGGAATGATTATGGCATGCTATTCAAATTCCAAGCAATTACAATAAAACCATGTCTACTGAGGGTAAAGTGTTTTCTTTTTAATTTGATGTTGGAGAATGGCTGAAACTTAACATCCCTTTGAGCTCTTCTTTGCTCTTTGTCTTGGCCACAGAAAGACAGAGCAGGACAGGGGTAGAGGCTGTCTTCAGGTTGTTGTTTGCTAAGGAAAGGAGCGAGACTGAGATACAGACTTATCATTTCTGAACTAAGGATCTGGATTTCTGGTGACAGAGACATTTCAAGGTTCATCTTGAACCCTCACGTGGTTGAGTATGCCATAGCCCAGCTTGGGTAGGTATTAAACATTTTTTAGCAAATAAATAACTTGAGAAGAGCCAAGACTTCTCTTTTCAAAGCTTCTTTCAAGGTCAGAGATATCTCTGCTCCCTAGCAGGACCTCAGACATCATTTCCATACTAAGGGTCCTCAGTGTCATCCCACAGGAGGTTTCAGGTAGAATCAGAAAGGAGAGCAAAAAGCATGCAGGCATATAGACGCCCTGGATGATATTACTTACTCACTGGCCTGTGTTTTTCCTCCTGCAGCCTCATACTTTGTCATAAAAGGAGACAACTTGTGGCCACAAAAAGAGAGAGACAGAGACAGAGACAGATAGACAGACAAAGTGGGAAAGCATTGGGTTAAAAGAATCAGCCAACCTAGTCTAGACTTCACTCATATCCTTGTACAGCCTTGGACAAGTCATTTCAACTTCTGAATTTCAGTTTCCCTTTTTAGTTGCTGATATTTCACGTGATTCTATGACTCTATGAAAGGAAACAGTAAGCAAACCATAGACAGGTGGAAGAGGTACTCTGTGGAGGGGTTCACTGTCTGAATTGAAGGTCATATTTCATTCACCAAAAAGTAGAAGTCTGACTCCACTTTCTTCCAGCCCAAATATTTATCGAGACCCTACCAGTTCCCAATGAAGTTCAGTGTTTAAAACTGTACATGAATCAAACCCATACTCCTCCTCCCTACAAGTTTAAATCTAATGAAATAACAAAGATATATTCAAATAATCATAGTACAAGGAGGTATATGCTAAAGTAGCATTTTGAAGAATGTGGTTTTGGTATATAGAGAAGGAAACTCCCTTGTTTTGAGTTGGGGTAGAGTGTGTTCAGGTCAGCCTTCATAGAGCATTGATATTTGATGGATGAATAGACATTTATTACCAACAAGGAAAACAGTGAAGGGACCAGCTGAAGAAAGAAGAGTACAAACCCACCACCACTTGTATATAACAGGCAAATGTTAGGATACTAGGGCTACAGCAGACAATAAGACACAGCCTCCAATCTCATAGAATTTGCAGTGGTGACAGGAATAACATAGTAATGCACATGAATGAATAAGGTGCCCTTAGGAAATGGAGATGCTTATGTGCCTACAGTGTGGGACGTGGGGTGGGGAGAAACTGGACATAAACTTGCAACAACACAAACTCAACACATTGTGGAGGGTCTTAAGTATAGGCATTTATATTTTGTCCTTCAGATAAGGAGAGCTAAATAAAATATATTTAAGTAGAGAAGCATTATAAGATTTATGTTTTTAAAACTAAAACCAAATAAAGAATATATTAGATGGCAAGATACTGGGTGCTGAGAAGGCAATTAAGATACTGTTACTATAAACTAAGAGAAAGATGATGAGAATGGATGCAGTACTATGTCTGTGGAAATGAAGGCAAGAGAGAACTTTGAAAGGTGTTTAAAGACACGAGAAAGACTTGGTGACATGGGCAATAAGCAAGAGAAAGGCAAACATAATACTGTTTACCAATAAAATGATATGGGAAATATTTACTATTCTTGAAAATAAGGGATACAGAGGGATGAGTAGAGCTAAAGGAAATGAATCTGAGGTGTCTACAGGACAGGTAGTGAGTTGGTAGCTAAAAATTTCAGGCTGAAATTCATAAGGCTGGGGCTAATGACTAGAGATTCTTCAGCCTAGAAGTTTACATGGAAGCCACGAGAATGCATGAGGACACTCAGAAAAAGAATGGAAAATATGACTACGACATAACAATGAAAGTCCTGCAAAGTGGGATAGGGGAAGAAATTTAGAATGAGCACTGAGGGAGAGTGATGTCCCTGAATAAAGAGAAGAAATAAAATGATAAAGGGGCTTAACCAGGGAAATAGGGTGAGAAGGCTGACCAAAACCAGGGAAAGAGAAGGGAGTCATTAAATAAGTCACCAACATGAAAGCTGTTGGAGATGTTGATTAAAGCTATTTTGTTGACATGGTAGGAACAGAAGGTATTATGTAGACCCACTGCTTCTTCACATTAGGGGAACCTTGGTGAGCCACATGGGAGGGGAAAAACCCCACCCATCACCCCTTTGCCACTCTGGGAACCCTGGTCCAGAGATACCTAGGTGCCTGGCCCATTCCACTACACCAGACAGGTAGCAAGTATGGTAAGTCCTCAGGACTCAGCAATTGGCTCATCCAGATGAACCTTGGGTAAAATACTCTAACAAAGGAAAACACTTTTCATACAAATGCTTAATTTACAAATGTTTTTATTATATAACTATAGACTTTGCTCCTATGGTCTAAAGTACAAAATCAATAGTTATCACAGTATGTCAATTTCTAAATTATGTTTGATGCTATCATTATTGCTAATTGTGCTACTGTAGCTAGGATGTCATATCTGTTGTAATCAGTTGTTCTTCCTTGTCTAACGATATCGGGAGGCTCTGCGGTAACAACATTACCACAGTCCTACAGCAAAACACTGAGGACTAAGCAAACAGAGACCAAGATTCCACTCTCATTTGGGAAGATAGGATCTTGGGACACAAATCAAGAATCTCCTACACACAGAAGATATCCCTGAAGATCAGATTTTCCTAGTGAGGCCTTGATACTAGTGATATTGCTACCTACCAACAAAACTCACAAGGATCATTACAGAAAACAAAATAAAAATTTGTTTTGAAATAGAAAATCTCAAGACAATGGAACAAAATGCAACTACAGACCTCCAGTCCACTCAGAACAAGTCCAGGAGACATAGACATAAAATAATTCAAAGTCACACACCTGAAATTTCTGAAATGATAGCAGCTGAAGTAAAGAAACAAATCCAGGAGGCTGTAGAGGAAATCAGATTAGAAATAATCTCTCAAGTAAAAAAAGAAATGAAAACCATAAAGAATGAATTTCTGAGCAAATCTAAAGAAGACTTAAAAAATAGAGGAACACAGAAAAATGATGGAAACCTTGAATGAACAATACAGGAAAGAATGGAAGAAACAGATTCAAAGAGATAGCCAGGAAATTAAAAATTTCACTCAAAGCCAGCAAAACCATGTGAATGAAACTTTCAGACCTTCAAGACAAGATGGCAGCTAGTGATCATAACAGAAAAGATCTCTTAAAAATAACAAGGAACCAAGAAGTAACAATTCAACAGCTGCAAGATGATACAAAGAAAAAGAATACAAGATAGATAAGTGTCAAAGAAAAAGCAGACTATTTGCAGAAGTGATAGGAGAAAATTTCCTGAGAGGAAAATATCTAACACACAGAAAATTGAGGCATATAGAATTCCAATTAGCCATAACCAAAATAACTCTACACCCAGACATATAATAATCAAGGTCCCAGAAATTCAGCACAAAAACACACTATTAAAAGCTGTTAGAGAAAAGAAAGAGATCACCTATTAAGGAAAGCTCATCAGAATCACAGCAGACACAAACCAAAAAGTCGACAAGAGCTTGGAATGAAGGCCTAAAAGAAAACAACTTCTAACCCAAATTGATATACCGTGAAAAACTACCTTTCAAAATTAATAAATAAGGTACTTCCATGACAAAGAACAAGAAATTTATGATCACAAAACCAATGCTACAATGATATTCTAGACAGAGATAGAATACCTGAAAGATAGTCTGGACAGAGATAAAAATGATCACAATCCCAGGACAACAACAGAAAGAAATTGCCAGACAGAGCAAGCAATTAAACAGAGGAGAAAAGCAAGAAAGAAACAGAAGGAAAATACCATGGTAAAAATAAGCCAATAGAAATATACAGGAAATCAAAAATTCTATTGAAAGCTGTAAAAACCACCTCAATGAAAGTGAAGATAGAATTTCAGACCTCAAAGATAAGATCACAGCTAGTGAACAGGAAAAGAAAGATCTTTTAAAAATAACAAAGAATCAGGAAATAATAATTCAACAGCTACAAGATGATGCAAAGAAAAATAGCATAAGATTAATAGGGATAAATGAAAAAGGACAGCCCAAATGATATAAAGAGGATGTTTACAGAAGTAATAGCTGAAAACTTCCCAAATATGAGAATGGAAACAGACATTTGGATTAGTGAAGCATACAGAACTCCAAATAGCCATAACCAAAATAAAACTACACCCAGACACATAATAATCGCCATCCCAGAAACCCACCATAAGAACAGAATACTAAAAGCTGTTAGAGAGAAAAGACAGATCACCTTTAAAGGAAAACCTATCAGAATCACGGCAGACTTCTCAACACAAACGATGAAGACAAGAAGAGCACGGAGTGACGTATTTCAGATCCTAAAGGAAAACCACTTCCAACCCAGACTGACATACCCTGCAAAACTGTCCTTCAAAATGGATGGAGAAATAAGATACTTCCATGACAAAGAACAGCTGAAGAACTTCATGAACACCAAACCAACCCTACAAAGAATACTGAAAGACATTCTAGACACATCTTATTAAAGAGTTTCTGCATGTCAAAAGAGGTTTCCAGCAGAGTGAAAAGAAAACCCACAAATTGGGAAAAAATCTTCCTGGACAGTTTCTCAGACAAAGGACTTCTGTCTAGAACTTATAAAGAATTAACAAAAATCAGACCCTCAAAATTCAAAGACCCAATCCAAAAATGGGCATCTGAAATGAATACACAGTTCTCAGATGAAGAATTATGAATGGCAAATAAATACATGAAAAAATGTTCATCATCATTAGTCATTAGAGAAATGCAAATTAAAACTACACTGAGATTCCATCTCACCCCAGAAAGAATGGCCAGGATAGAAAAAACTACCAACAAGAAGTGCTGGAGAGGCTGTGGGGAAAAAGGAACCCTTCTGCATTGTTGGTGGGAGTGTAGACTGGTGCAGCCACTGTGGAAGTCAATCTGGAGATTCCTCAAAAAGCTGGGTTTGGAAGTCCCATTTGACCCAGCTATTCTGCTTCTAGGCATATTCCCAGAAGACCTGAAAACATCATACGACAGTGATATATGTGCACCCATGTTTATAGCAGCACAATTTGTAATAGCCAGATCTTGGAAACAACCTAAGTGCCAATCAACTGAGGAATGGGTTAAAAAGTTGTGGTATTTTTATACAATGGAGTACTAATCAGCTATAAAGAATGATCACATTGATATATTTATAAATAAATGGACACTGTAGGGGGCCGCCGGTACCCCGTAGAGGCCTGTGGTAAAGAGTAAAGCCTGAGCTAGATTACCCCTCCCATCGAGTAACCAAAGATGGTGCCCATATCCTGCTTCTTGGTCTCGCCTACTTTGTAAACAGCCTTGCCAGTTATTCGTCTGCTTAAATATAAGCAAGTGCCCTTCCCGGCGCGAAAAAAAAGAAGAAGT